>JACEGR010008684.1:0-34264 GCA_014170235.1 Listronotus bonariensis | reverse complement strand
TCTGAAAAATAAAGCGGATAGCTAATAGAAAATGTTCCCCATATATTTTCAATAGACCTGCGCACGAATTTTTGACCCCACACTGGGAGAGTTGCTGTACACCTTTGCACATGCGCAGTTCTCATAAAAGTTAGTGTTTTTCAATTAAAATCCAATATAGTGTTGGCAACATTGACAAAATTTGCAGTATTTTAATAAATATAGTGGTTGGAACACTGAAAAATGTTTACCTACATAGCAACAGGGCCACACTTATGATAATTTGGGATTTTCCGATTGTAAACGCCAGGTAAAATTGACGCCGTCAGCCGCCCAAAACCAACCTCTCATCTACGGTCGACCATTATTAGTCATTTGGTATTCTCGCTAAGCACAAATGTCCTTTTCATTTGTGTTTTTCAGTGGTGTTTTTAACTTTTTGTTTATTTTAGTTTTGATAAACCAAAACTAAATAATGAGTTATTGTATAGTGTTGTTTTGCAGAAATTGGAAGGTTTTTCTTGTGGTTTTGATTGCAAATATGAGGTCAGTCAAAAATTTTCAGCATAAAATTTTCTAAGATCACGAACGTTTACAAACGACCAGAGGCAAAGGTGATAACTTGGTCAAGTCAAATGAGGCAACGGCGTTTACAAATGGCACAACACGCCAAGTTTAACTGAACGAAAACTGCTACGGCAGCGAAAGTGAAATAACAGTGTATAAATTGAGTCCTCAAACTAGTTACACCAAAATTAATTGGTTTTATGATAAAATAAATCAAATACCAATTGATTTAGTTTTGTTGTGTCAAAGTAGTTTTAAGAAGAAAGATAATAACGCAAAAAATATCGTGCAGTTTTAAGGTTTAGTCAAAGAGGGTCCAGCAAAAAACAAAATTCAAGTTGAGATTAGTGCTTCAATCCACTCGTATACTAAATTATACAAGACAAAAAAAGTACCCAATATCTAAACCGGTTTAATTTTTAGGGACTTCTATGGAAGACGAGTACAAACTTAAAATAAAATATTTAAATATGTGTATATATCCAAGAAACAAAATTAGGTAATTGTCTAGAAAGTTGCGGCCACTCCGATTTCGACGAAATTTGCTATACCTTGGTTTTTGGGGCGCTGATCACGAATCTATTTTTTTTTCGGAAACGGTTCGATCTTGAGATATTCGTCATCATGGCCAAACTGTTCTTATTTTTACTATAATTCCCTTTTTTTTGCACTAAGTTACTGATGTAACACTAAATTAGCACACAATATTTTATTTAACTATAAAAACCCTTTTTAAAACATGTTTTTCTTATTGGTTTTTAGCCTTTTTTATTAATATAAAAAGTTTGCTTTAAATCAAGTCGCCATGTCTGAAACCATTATACACATAGGTGTATGCATGGTTGTAGCGTTTTAGGGGTAAAAGATTTGGAATTTAATGAAAAAACGTGTAAAATAACTAAAAAAAGTTTTTTTTTAAAGATGTTTATATAATATTGTGTGCCTGTTAGGTGTTATATCAAGAATTTTGTGCAAAAGAAGGCGGAATAGAGTGAAACTAAGAATTGAATTTCAACTTTGATGATGAATATCTCGAGAACGAAACGTTTCCAAAAAAAAGTCGTGATTAGCGCCCCAAAAAACCCTCGTTTACCAAATTTCCAAACCCGGTCCTGTTGTTTGTTTTCCGCTAGTCTGTAATTTTTAGTGCGCATGCCCACAAGTGTACTGCGCAGTGCCCACGTAGGGGTTATTGTCATTTTTGCTGTATTTATCCTTATTATTTTTCAGATCAGTGAGTCAAACGATCTTGGTTCACACGAGAAAAGAGTACAAAAGATTATTCCCTATGAGAAAAATGTACAAAAAAACTACGGTAATTGTACAGAAAGTGTCCGCAACCTGATTTTAACCAAATTTGGTATGTTGGGTTTTGAGGTGCTGATCACGAATCTGAACGAAATTTTAGTCGGAAATGTTTGGTTTCAGAGATAATCATCATCAAGTTGGCATTTAAACTAACCTTATTTTCACCATTATTCACCCCTCTTTTGCACACAATTCTTGATTTAAAGCTAAAGTGGGCCACAATATTTGATTTTCACCTTTAAAACCCCGTGTTTCTATGTTTTTTACACCTTTTATCAAATAAATTGGGAAGAGTCCCTTTAAAAACGTTGCAACCGTGCATTCACTGCTCCACCGCCTCCACCATATTCTGCTACGATTAAAAACGATTAAAAGCGAAGCTATGCAATTTAATTCAAAAAAGTGTAAAATACGTAGAAGAATGAGGTTTTAAAAGGTGAAAATCAAATATTGTGTACCACTTTAACTTAAAATCAAGAATTGTATGCCAAAAGAAGGGGGAATAAAGTGAGAATGAGGTTAGTTCAAATGCCAACTTTAATGATGGATATCTCGGAAACAAATGTATCCGACTAAAAATTTTTTCAGATCCGTGATCAGCGCCACAAACACAGGTGTTTTTACAGGTTAGATGTTTTTTGCAAGAAATTTATTGCAATTTATTCTAACATTTTTGCAGTTTGCACGTAACTGGGTTTATCAATTTACTGAAACTCTGTAAGTTCAATTCTTTTAAACCGTTTTCTTTGTCTCATGTTGTTCTGGTTATGGGCGATAAAATGATACATACAGCGAATTCTTTTGGTTAAACTAGGTGCTTTCAATTTAATTAGGTTTTTTAATCAAAATTTTTTACTACAAAATGCAGGGTTTGTTTTTTCTTTTGATAATTCATAAAAGCTTGATGTCTAGGAACTTATTACCGTGGGTATAAAAAGTAGACGGCATATTTAACATACCTTAGGGATAAAGGAGCCGAAGTGGACATTTTGGGGCTTCTTCAGATGTACGGTTACAAAATGCATGAAACAATTACTTTGTGTTGCTATATTACTGTACATCTCATTGGTACGGAAGAGAAGGGAAGTTTATGGTGAAAGTGTAAAGAGTGTACTCGTGAAAATAAAAGTACTTTCCAGCCAAGAAAAATCCTAGCCTTCTAAAAGCTGTTGTAGCTCTAAATGTTATTTAAGGTTATTATTTAATGTAACGCCTACGCCGCTCATAAGTAGATAATAAAAATTGGTTAACTTTTTTTATGCCGTTATATTATTGTCCTCTATTGTGTGCTTTGAAATCTACGATAAAATGGTGGTGCCCTTTGGATAACATTATTCAGTCGTTAAATGGGTTTAACATCTAAAAATCTGGCACCCACGGTACTTAGTACTTAGCTTTTGTGCTACTAACATGGACTGCCATAAACATAAAAAAACTAAATATACTAAATGTACTAGATGTAGTACAATTGTACAGCTGAACATCGCAAATTCGCGTTGTTGTTGTCAAGGAAGCCCGCATGATTTAACTGACCAATAAGAAGGCTTCCTTATGCTATGCAAGGTTACAGAAAGACGAAATTCGCTTGCCCTGGTTTGCGTTTTAAATAATATTGCGAAGAATTTACCAAATTGTGCGTTTATTAAGTTTTGCATTTTGTTTTAATTTACGTAAAATGCAACGAAATTCAATCGAGTTGACTGACATGGTTTTGTGTTATGGGGAAGCTAGGCAAAATGCTCGGCAAGCCGGGGAACTTTGAAAGAGTTTGTTTATAGTGAACCCATTAACAGTTAGAACAGTTGCGAAATCGTGTGGAACTAGCGGCTCAGCAAATAAGAAACAATGAAAACATTTTTGCGCGTGTGAGAAACAGTATGCAGCGGAAAATAAATGCATGTTTGGAATCAAAATTTAGAACATATTCCGTATTGAAGGTAAATCGACCTTTATTTAAATATTTTTTTGTTACAATTTATTTTGATATAAGGCTTTTAATAATTTTTTAAAGTAAATTTATAAAAAAAATAGAATATAATAACATTTTACCTTTTTATTCTATTATGAATTTATATCGTTTATTGGGTATAAAATAGGACGTTTGGCAACATCGCAAACAAATAGGTCTACTGTCTGTGTTTATAGTGTTTACTTAACCAGGGACGTAGCAGATAGGTGAAAAGAAGGTATTTTTACAAATTGTAAAAAAGTTTGAATTAAACAAAAAAGTACTCAGTGTGTCTCTACACTGTCCCAGGAGTCACCCATTTCAATATATTAAAGTATTTCCATAACACCCTGTATAAAATTATGTTTATGTTTATATCAAGTATTTTAAGCACTTAAAATAAAACGTTTCGTCTTTAAGTGATTCTTAATCGCATCAGCAAACTATGTTTAAATGTCTTAAACAATAATTGCCTAAAAGTCTATAAACCTAAAACACAACTGCATTTTGTACTAAATTTTGTATAGCATTTTAACCATTTATAAACACTCTTAAGTCCTGTTTATAATTTTGCAAACATATTTCAATCATTGGGAGCGTTATATTTACACATAAAAGAGTCAAATGTAAACAGTTATAATAGGATACTTAAACAATAACAAAGCTCCTTCATGAAACTTAACCATAACCTCCGAAATGTTTGTGTTTAGTAAATTTTATTCTTAGAGTTAAATGTGTGACATTTGATATTTTTATTTTTTTACATTGTAAATTTGTACCATAAACGAGTTCAATTTAATAAACAACTCTTTAGTGACATTCTAAGATTATGTTTATTTTTATTAACATCTGGAACTTAAGTCTATTTAGTTTTATGCATTTTAAACGGCTTTTAATGTCAGAACTTGTAAGTCTGGAGGCGGCTTAAGAAATACATCTTCTATTGCCATGCCAATAATCCTGGGCATAAAGGTCTCGTACGTCTGACAAAGACCATATATAGCCTATAGTATAATAAACGTGAAAACAACATCCTGGAAGACACGGTCACACTAGGGTAATGAGAATCATCGACTTACAGACCTTGAACATAAGGGCACACCACTTGACCGGGGTCTACGAGTTCAAAAAGACATATAAAGTCTGCTGCAATCCTGACATATGGACAAATGCAAAACCTCCATTACTTGAGAATAGTTTGGTACACCGATGGCTCAAAGACGAACTATGAAGTGGGTGCTGGTGTATTTGGGGCAAGACCCAAAGCGACTTTTAGTCTCTCACTAGGGAAGCAAGCCACAGTATACCAAGGCAGACATTTATGCTATTACAGCATTCAGTTCAAAAGAATATGAGAAAGGGGTACCACAATTACACCATTTTCATTCTCTCAGAGAGCCAGGCTGCTCTAAAAGTCTTAAATGCCCATCATGTAACATCCAAAATCACGATGAAGTACCTAAATAATCTCAAAGAACTCATGTGGGTTCCTGGACACTCGGGAATAATAGGCAATAAAAAGCGGATAAACTAGCAACAGCTAGGTCATCTAGAAGGTGATGAAAACTACAATAAGTAGATAATCTAAACAACAACATCTTGCTCGTTGGCCAAAGATTTAAAAAAAAAATTGACCTATCCTTTCAAGAAACTAAAAACTGAATTTATCTAAATGAAGCGCACTTATTTAACACAAGAAGTAAGACTTTTACCAAGACACTCTCATCTAAAAACACTTGCAAAAAATGGGCATTTACAATGGACCCATAACATGTATGCTTTTTAAGGAAGAGGAGGAAACAGCCTCCACACATAATATACAACTGCATTGCACTGACACGCAAAAGACACAGTCTATTTGGAAACATACATAGGAGAAATCCTCTCCCACATGAATATCTTGACAGGAATCTACAAACCTGATAAAGGGCAGTGGACTTCTGTAGAAAGAGAAGGGTGCACATCTGGCCAACAGGCTGCAGAGCAAACATGGTTAAATGAACAACCACGTCTTAAACCAACCAATTTTTGCTAGTTTTTTTTTATGACCTTCTTGTGAGTTACTATAGTACAGTATATAATTTCTGGATTTCAGAACTATGATAAAAATGTGCTATTTTCCAGTTGTCCGGTTGTAAGACTGGAGTTAATTTACTGTAAGAACACCTAAATTTAAAGCAGGAAAAAAATTAATTTGTTAATTAAGAGTAAATTAATAATATTTGGTAAATTTTATACGATTAGCAATAATAGAATAAACCATTAAAGTGTGACATAAAAAGAAATAATTTTGCAGCTTTTATAAATTTCCTATGATGTGTATAAATAACATTAAAATTCCATAAGATTTTAATGCACATATTTGGTTAACCAAAAATTTAATATTAATTGTTATAAATAAATCTAAAAGTAGCTGCGACAGTTTAAAAAATTACAAATATAAAATACAATCTTTGCCCATATTAACTACTTTCTTTTTTTAACATTAACAAAAAATAACTTAAATGACAAGGTTTTGTTTAGCAGATTTTGCAGGTATTATTTTAAGTTGTTAGAATTTTAATTCTGATAATAAAAAAATGTTTTAGGCTTAACAAGGAAAATGAACAGAAAGTGTGGAAAATGTTAACATTTATCCAGTACCCGAAACGTTAATAAGAGAAAAAAATCCATTTAACACTCGGTTGATCACGTCTAAAATCTTAAAAAGGTAGTCGCAATGTATCTGTGGGATACCACAACGAAATTTGTAAAAATAAATGTTTAGATTATATGATTAAAATTTTGTCAATTTTAAAAATATAATTTTCGTTATCCAGATTTTTTTTTAACTTTAAAAAAAAAAGATGATTAAAAGAGTAAAAATGGAATAATTAGAAAAATGGTCGCTATGTATCTATAAGATACAATATCCGTTTAATATCTGGTAAAATAACATATTGAAATTAAATCAAACAGTTATTAAATCAGTGACTATAAATAGACACCAGAGGTTCAATAATATTACAGAAAACCTAATAAATAATTTTACAAAAAAAAAACAATTAAATTGTACAATATAATATACTACCGCAGCATCCTTTAGATACACACTGGACGTCTAGGTTAAGCCGCGTGCAGATATGCAACAATTCCCCGCGCCGCTCCACGCCGCATACCCGCCACATAGCGCGGACGTGGACTTGGGTGGAATTCACGTCGTTTCAAGGGCTTGGTGGTTTTTTGGCGTCAAAGAAGGGCGCAAACAGTTTAGTTAGTTTGGACGAATATTTTGCGAATCAGGAGGCTGGTTTATACGGACATGATAAAGGCGGACACTATACTGAACTGTGTGAACTGGAAAGGTAGGGAGGGAGGCATCTTACAAGCCAAAAAGGGGCCAAAGTGACCTCGTTTTGAAAATGGATTGTATCTCTCAGATAAGACGCTACCAACGGAATGTTAACTATTTAATCTGCTAAAAAATTAATAAATCGCCATTAGCATTTTACTTTGTCCAATTTCGATAATCGAAACCAAATATATCGTAATCGGAGCATTAAACAAATAGTTATTTAAACAAAATATTATTTGGCTTTTTTCCAGAATAAAGATATTTAATAAATATTTTAAGAAGATTATACATTCTTTGTATTATAAAGAGCTACTCTGCTCCTGCAATATTATAAATAAAGTTAAGATTACCTAAAAAAAAGGTAATTAATTATTTTATATAAAATAAATATATAAAAATATACTTACTATACAGAGAAGGTTGAAACCCCTAAACATAGGTTAAAGGTCTTCCAGTCGAAATTATTTTATCATAATCCAATCATCAAGATAAGTTCTTAACGAGGCTGCCAGACGTGAAGTGATCCCTTGAGCGCGCCTCAAAAATGTGGATTTTTTTTAAATGACCGAATAAATAAAAAGTTTTTACATTTGCAGTCAGATCAACAGTTGTATTTTTTAATAAAAGTTTTCTACATTTTTGAGGCGAGCTTAAGGCATCAGTTCACGTTAAGAAGTTACTTTATGATTGGATTATGATAAAATAATTTCGCCGGAAGCCCTTGAAGCTAGTTTTGGGTTTGCAACCTTCTCTGTATAGAAAGTATTTTTTATATATTTTCTTATAATAAATAATTTTTAAAAATTTATTTTTCTTAAAGTAATCCTAACTTTTATTATATTATTTTAGTGGTAGAATAGATCTTCATAATATATAAAAAGTTCTTAAAATATTTATTTATTATCTTTATTCTGAAAAAAAGCCAAAAAGTATTTGGTTTAATTTTAGATTCCCAGAAAACAAATGAACTATAAAAAAATATAGTTATTTTGCGTGCCATCTTGGAAAAATTACTACGTGAAATTGAATATTTATATGAACTTCTGGATGATTATATTGACAGTATTTCCGAACAAATATTTTTAATATCACTTAATTTTCTAAATAGACAACAAATTTGTTGCAATTGTTGTCATAATTTTATTGCAACCATAATGACCAATATACTTAGCACTAAGTAATTACCAATCATCTCTCAACAATAGATCTGAAAAGAAAATCATAAATAACTTCCAATCAATACCCGCGGAAAAAAGCTTTAAAATATTTTTTAAAACCTTTATTTAATTAAGCTTTGTAAAGGATTTTAGCAACGCCTACTCGATGTCTCCGTATACCACGACTAGGTTCAAGAGGTCGCTTGTTACGTGGAATCGGTAATGGATTAGCTGCTGAAGAGACATAAAGAAATGACTACGTTTATTCAGAGAAAAAATTAGAAGAAACTGTTTTTTATATATATAATTCAAACGATTGGATGTTTAAGAATATCTCTTTAAAAGGATTTTAAAGAGATCGAATTAGTTTTAAAGTTACAGCCGTTTTAGTGACGTAGCAACTACACCCGTTTGAGGGGACGAGTCTAACAATAGGCGACTGGAGGGTGGGCTACCCGTATGAATAACTCTTTCTCCTTCTTTCCATAATACTTCTAGTATACTATATCATGTAGGAAGCTGAGCTACCTAATTTAGAAAACCTATGATATATTATGTACCAGAGTTGGGTCGAATACTGAAATTTGGTATTTGAATACGAATACAAATACCGTAAAAAAAGTATTCGAATACCGAATATTTTCGAATACCTACAAAAAAGTATTCGAATAGCAGAATTCATGAAAACCACGATTGGGTATTCATGAATACTGAAGAGCAAAAAAAATTTATTTCTCTTGAAAAAGCAACAAATACTTATTTTTCTACGTTTTTCCATAACAAAAATGCAGTGGCGTACCTTGTTTTGCTTAAAAACTAATTATTTCAAGCATACAAGACGTCTCCCAAATTTTCCAAAAATAACTTTTCTATTTTTTTAACTATTGACTTCACTTTTGGAATGGGGGTACCTGTACATACTATCTACGATCTACCAGATAGTCATGATTTAAACTGACATAATAAAATTTATTATACACATCCCTTTTGTGTCAAATAGAGATAAATACATTACATATTAGTCTAACCCGAGATCTAACCTTTTTGAAAAAAAACATTTTTGCAGTGAAAAAAATAGAAAGTTTTTTTACAAATAAAAAAACCTGAAAGTCGATTTGCTTTAGTGAATTTGTTATAAACAACAATTTAAGAATAATATGTGGACAGTTTACACTGTACACTTAGTTGCAAAAATGTTTAATACATAGAAAACATAGTTTGCAATGTCACTTTTTATACGTTGTGCTAAGTTACTTGTTTTTTTTTTTTTTAATAGCAAAACCCCAAAGAAGTTAAAATAATTAATTTTGACATATTTTTGTTGGCAAAAATAAATGTATATCTGTTCAAAATTACTTACCTATTAGGACCATAGAAACAACAGATTAAGATTTAAGAAATAAATTAAATTACATTTTTTTAATTTGCAAAACTAGCTTCCTAAATTGTTAGTTTGCAAATGATGATATATATGACTTATATTAAATTTAACCCCGTCATCGGCAAAACCACCGCGAACATGTTTTAACCCTCTTAAGATGCATAAAAAGTAACTTAATATTCATAAAATAAGTAAACAGTATTTAAATTCAGGATTTAAATACCAGAATATAGGTATTATTTGTATACCGGTATTCGAATAACAGTACTCGAATACCAGTATTCGAATACCGGTATTCGAATATCAGTATTCGAATATCGATATTCGAATACCGGTATTCGAATACCAGAATACTCAAAAACGATATTTAGAATAAAGAATAATGAATACTGACCAAAAAGTATTCCGTCGAATACCGAATACCAAACACATAAATCTACTCGAATAGTATTCGAATATCGCCCAAATACATTCTGAATAGTATTCAGAATACAGAGTATTCGAATACTACCCAACTTTGTTATGTACCATGTTATCAGATATGCTGCATAAAACTTGTAAAACTTTAAACGCGTTTTTCTCGAAACTCCTTTTTTCGATACGGTTGCCACGATATCTCAAGTTCTAATCAACCGATTTACCTAAAATTTGGCATTCTTTATCGCATGAACCAACAAAAAGTAAAAATGTTGATTTTTTTACATTTTTAAAAAATTCAATTATAGACTTTTATTTAAAGAAGCCGCCATTTTATAAAATAACATTTTATTCATTAGTTTTAGTGGTTCCCGCGATAACAAAATTTGTATTATTAAAAAATCTGCCAATTTTTTATGTTTTAAACCACCATGAGGGTAGAAATTATGGCGACGAGGACATGACGATTTTTTTTATTAATTTTGTGTACTTTTTAAATATAAATAAAAAATGGATAGTAAAAATATTAATTGTTTGTTTTTTATTCATTGACCAAAAATGCTCAAAATTCGAGTCTCTAGACTAGAATACCCCCTTAAAGCCCTCGTGGAGAAAATGTTTTAATAAATAATATTAGGTCACTGTAGTCTGGCGATAAGCCATCCCAAGGTATTAACAGCTAAACGTGCAGCTAAACATTTACCAGTTTAGGTTTAATAATTAAAATATATATTAAAAACCCTAGTGCTTCCTTAAAGCACTTAAAAATGACGAATCTTGCGTTTTTATTTAATCTGATAAACAGGTTTCAACTAAAAGCGATTTTTTTCGTTAAAACATAAATTACAACATATTTTTAAAGATGTTACATAGTGAAACTTAACCTATAAAAATAAACCTTGGAAATTATTACTAAAGGATAACACTAAAAATTAAAAAAAAAGTAAAATATTTTTAACAGAGGGAAAAAAATGAAACAATAAACAAAATAAGTATAATTTTAGAGATATTATACAGTGTGGGCCAAATTAAGCTTGCACACTTTTTAACAATTAATTACTTTTTAACTGTTGCTTTTTTTTATTTTTATAGGGCTAATAGAAAGATATGCTTTCTCTAGGTTTGCCAATTTTGGTCAAATAGATTTAGACAGGACGGGACTTCTGAAATAATACAACTTCGTTGCAAAAGAAATCAAATTATTCCACAATTAGGCTAATACGTTTAATTATAAAGATATGTACGCACCAAAAAACAAACAAGAACAAACATTTGTTCTTGTTCACCTTGTTTGTATGTGCATTTTGTTTAATGTTCTCTTTTCTGTCTACATAGCGCAATCAAGTATTTGTTCACTCTTGTTCGACTTGTTCAATAAGGTATAAATGATGGTTTCATTAGTCCATTCCATCTTTAAAAAGTTTAAAAAAAAACTAAAACAATTGCCAGTTACTTAAAATTTAAAATAGTTTTAGAAGTTCAGAAGTTTTATTATAATAATCACACTGAATTTTACCTTTCCCGGCACAAGTTTATACTAAGCCAACATTCCGACGAACCAATATCCCGTCCACACCAAAACTAGTCAAACAAAATTTCTTTTTGATGTACCGACGTCTACTGAAACATGTGTGAACAAGAACAAACAAATGTTTGTTTGCCATTTTCACTGTATACACTAAAGAAAAACGTTTGCTCGCTGACGTTTTTTCATGTTTGTTTTTTGGTGTGTACATACCTTAATAAATTTACTGTTAAGTTGTGTTAGCATGCAATTCAAAAACCATGTTAACCATCACAGAGAGAAATGTATGCTTATCATTTATCAAGAATAACCATAACTTTGGAATCCCAAAATTTTTGCCAAATTCGCTATTACTAAATCATTTCACTTATTTTGTCTACAAGAAAAAGGTATTAGCTTAATACGATTTCTTTTGCAACGAATTATGCAACGTTAAATACAGTTTTTGGAAGAAGTCCCGTTAGCCCAGTCCTCTCTAAATCTGATTGACCAAAATTGGCAAACCTAAAGAGAACACATTTATCCATTATTTCTTTAAAAATTAAAAAGATATACCGAATATAAAAATTCTTTTACAATCAGAAAGCTACATTATTCAAGAGATGTTATGATTAAACAAAAAATATATATGTTACGCACAAATATCGAAAACGCTCATTGAGCGAAAATAACGCACACTACGCGTTATGGAAGAAGGTAAATGACCAAACACCGAAATTAAATAGTTTTTCGTTTTATGGTTGTGAATTCATGACCGCATCGCGTTGTGTTCATTTTAGAAACAACCACAACGCGTTCTTTTCGTTTGAAGAACGACCATAAAACGATGAATTATTTATTACAAGAGACCACATAATACATAATACAATAACTGATATAGTCAAGATAAATATAACTGACTAAAAGCAAAAACGACTCACTTTGCTTGAAGTCAAACTAACAACTAAAGTACAAACGTGAAATGGTGCACCGCATTAAGGAGCTAGTTAAGACATGAAGAATCCGGTGTTCGGTTGATTTAAACCATCCATTTCGCGTTTTGGTCGCTTCTAAAATGACCACGACGCGTTGCGGTCATAAGTTCACGACCATAAAACGGAAACTTATTTAATTTCGGTGTTTGGCTATTTACCTTCGTCCATAAGGCGTTGTGTGCGTTATTCCCGCTCATTGAGCGTTTTCGATATTTGTGCGTAACATATATAAATTTTCGCTCAACGAAGTGGGCACGGGTCGGCTATAGTTTTATTTAACTGTTTCGCCGCTTGTCTGTAATACAGTTTATACAACCGTCGAAACGATAATTGCAGTATGTGGGCTGTTTTAGTAATATAAATGTTAGGTACTTTTACGTAAGAAACGTAATTTGTCAGTGTAAACGCGGTCATATTACAAAGCTTTCTTTATACCCGTCAAGCTCACAAACGGACGGGTAAACGCCTACTCACTTCAAATATTGTACAAAAATGGACGTGGAAACAATTTAAGTGATGTGTGTGCATAATGTAAACAAGCTTAAGGTAAAAAAGTTGAACATACAATACGATATATTACGGCGGTATTTATTCTCTTAAATATACAGGCTGTTAGAAAATCGAGAGCCACTATTAGGATCTAACGGTAAGAGATACAGGGTTGATTAGGGCAAGGTTGCGCATTTGTAAGCCAAAGAATATTCTGTTCTAAAAACTCAAAAATCTACAGCCGTTCTGGCATTACCCAGAAAAAAATAACTTTTGCCAAGCAGTTTTTTTTAACGGATATTTAAAAATAAGTAAATGACACATTATCAGGCCACTTTTTCCATTCTACAAAATAACCCCATTAAATTTAGGATCCGACACCTTTAAGCAGTCATCATGAACTTTGCTTTTTAAAAACGGCGAAATATTTAGTTTTTATCCTAATAAACTTGTATTTTAATTCCAAATCCAACGACGTTTTTTAAATAAGCGGAATTTTGGTTTTTACCTTAATAAAGTCGTTTTTTAATTTCTAAGCCAACGACGTATCACACTTTACATTTATGCGACGTTTTGACACGAAAACCAATATTAACTATTTTCCTATTAAAAAATATGATTTTATACAAACATTCCGGAAAATTTTTGTTTGCAGGTAAATGTGCATTCATTTTTTATGCCATGCTATGGTAAAGTTAATAGGGCGTTTAATTAAATCAAATGCTTTATTTTATTATGTATTATTAAATGTACGTAAATTACTTTTTTGGGACTTTTTATTGAATTATAAAAAATAAAATAAAAAGGATATTAATAAGCAATAATAAAATCATAATTTTTAATGACAAAATAGTGAATGATTTTTTCGGGTCAAAACGTCGCATAAATGTAAAGTGTATTATCTCGTTGGCTTAGAAATTAAAAAACGAGTTTATTAAGGTAAAAACCAAAAAATCGGCTTATTTAAAAAACAAAGGTGATGATGACGGCTCAAAGATCGAACGTCGGATCCTAAATTTAATAGACTCATTTTGTAGAATAAAATCTCTTCTTAAATATACTCAGAAAAAATAAAAACTTCGATTGTTTCTGGATAAATCCGGAACGGCTGTAAATTTTAAAATATTGTTGAGCATTTTTGCCCCAATTTAACCAACCCCGTATCTTTTATCATTATTGAAACCCTAATGGTGGTCCTGGAATTTTTAGGAGTGTGTCATTGTGTATATTTATAGAATAAATGGTTGTTTTGTAAAAAATTAAACTCCACGACCTGTAACTTTCAGGACTTCGAATGACTGTAACCAAGATTCTTAACACCAAAACGAGATGTAAAGGTAAACGTTTACTCTCTATTTGTGGCTTTAAAATTCTCTAAAGGGGATAATAAGTTTAAATACGATTGTTATATGATATTATGTGCATCCACTTTTAATATTCAAATTTCAAGGCAAAATCCAAAGGTAAATGTGGCTTGGTATGTATTATCGCCAAGAATACCATATTCCCCAAACAAAATGTCATGACTACTAAATTCCATCAATGTGTCGCCCAACAAAGGTAAAAATACGTAAATTGTGTAACTACAACACTAAAATTTTTTAAATTAACTGTATAGGATTAATTGCTAAAAGTTTAAAGTATCCAGCAAACATTGTTGTAATAAATTATTTATTTTTAATATTGCAACAACACTCACTAAACCAAAATGGTTGCAAATCATTAATAAGCAAAAATATTTTTTTAATCCTATAGGTTTACTTTCGTGGACACACAGGCGATACAAAAGTTAGAATTCATGGTTAAAAAAATATCTTTCTGGGTGTAATATTATCGAAGATATGCTCTATATTGGTTAAGCGGATTCATTTATTGGATGGTCTTTTTGTTGGGTACACGCTTGGAAAAAATGGGACCGCTTCAGTCCTGGTCCCTGGGGCTGGGGGAGGCTGACCCTGTTCAGCCCTATTTACCCCTATGAACTGTCCGGTCGCCTGAAACAAAATAAATAAAAACCCAAAAACCCAAAAATTATAATTAAAAACGACGTTTTGGTGGCAAGTCTGCCACCGTTCTCAAGTTAAAATTAAGTTAAAAATAAAATAAAAAATTTACTTATATTTATATTAAAAATAATTAAAATTTTTATGCATTTTCAGTATTGCAAACTAAAAATAGTTTGACATTTGTGTCATGAGTGACATAAGTAACCGGTGTATTTATTATTTGTAAGACAAAACAGGTGATGAGTTAGTTTTCCTGAAGATACTTCAGTATCGAGCAAAGGCAACCAAGTGTTATTTAAATAAAATGAAATTAGTGTTACACAATTATCTTTATTTAATAATATATACGCACTTTCTTTGATTTTGCGTTCTTTAGAACAAGTTTCCTTTGCCAAAATACTTGAAACATCCCAGTTTATTTTATGATTATTTTCAAATGCGTGTTGGCAGATTTAAAATTCTGTGTTTTTAATAAATTATCTGTTTTATTTTATACGTTTATCTAATGGTCTACAAGTTTCACCTATATAAAACTTATTGCATTCGCAAGGTATTTTATAAATAGCATTTTTGTATTTTTGTTTTTGTTAATAATTGAGATCTAATGGTGTTTTGTGTTTCGAGGATTGTGCGAATATTAAATTTCTGTCCTATTCGTTGAATTTTATTTGATAGTACGGAAATGTATGGTAAAAATTAATTTGTAATAGGTCCATTTTATTTTTGTCTTAAATTTCGATTTTCAAATTCAAGAAAACAATTATTTTTAAAATCAAGAGGATATAATTATTTTGAATTAAAATATCTTTTAAATAATCTTTTTCATTGTTTATATTTTGATTAGAACAAATGACTTTAATTCTATCAAATAGACTTTTTACAACTCCCTTTTTAACCATTATGGGGTGATTTGAGTTGAAGTTTAAGTATCTATTTGTATGTGTAGGTTTGCTGTAAATTTTTGTTTCGAAATTGTTTAAATCTTTTTTATTAAAATTTCAAGAAAAGGTAGTTGTAAGTTGTTTTTTTTTCTTAAGTAAACTTAATAGTTGGTTCTTGTGTAGAATTGTGTGTTAAAAAATTATTTAAACAGTGTTTGTCATGTTGGTATATAATATTATAATATTATCCACTGTCAGCAACAATTTGACAAAAGTTTAAAAAAGTAAATATTGCGTCTAACACGGTTTTTATCTATATATTTTCTAAACTACTTTTTTTGGTTTAAACTTTAACATTATTTTAAATGTATTCAAAACCTAAACCAAATTTAAAACATTATAATATTCAGAGCTCTTGGAACCTTAAAAATCTCTTAAACTTTAAGAAAAATACCGATTTCTGAATTTGTCTTGTATAATTATATTATATTACAATAACTGCAGCAACTAATTAAAAATTTACCTTAAATAAACAACAATTGGTATGTGTGAACTTAAATCAAACTTAAATTTTATTCACACAATGACAAAATTTTAGGTACAATGTTTGCTTTTATTTTTTAGAAATATAAACACTATTATATGCAGAATATTATCTAAAGGCCTATAATTCAATGATTCCAAATAACTTTTAACAAAGACATTAGCTCATACAAACATTTTGGTAAATCTAGTGTATTCACTTACCAGATATACAATATTAACGGCTTATTTAATAAATTACTTTAATTGTATCTAAAAACTTTTGTCTATTTGTAGATTCTACTTTTGTCGCCATATTTAAATATACTTTCAATCAATTCCGGATTAACCTATAAGCAAATTAGACGATTGTTTGAGCCATCACGTTGTGAGGGGCACTATAAAGAGGGCACCCAGCATAAAGATTAAAAAAACTTCATTAGTTTGTTTGGATCTTAAAAGGTAAGGCCCTATTCTTTTAGTGCTCAAAAAGTTTTCAACATAGTAATAATTGGTTTAGTGTTTTAAAAAGGGTATTTAAAGCTTTCGTGGCTAGGGGGCACAACAGGAGTAAATTGCTTAGGACATCCAGTAGTCTTAATCCGGCACTGCTTTCAATAAGATGATAACAATAAAATAATTTACTTGCATAGTTTCATTTTATGATTTATTTCAAGTAAAAAATATTTAGATAAAATAACACAACAGAACATTTTACCAAATACCCCCAAACAGAAAGCTTCATTCATCAATACCATTAACTTTTACTCTAACCTAAATTGACCAAATACAAAGACATTTTGTTAAGCTATTTAATTAATGTAAACAGAGGTCTACTATGGGAACTTAATTCCGATTCATAATGCCCTGACTGTATGCTTAAAATGATAACGGACAAGACGTTTAGTTAAGTCAATTAGGCACTTGACATTCTATTAAAAAGGTTAATGTCAGGGAAAGACTTGGGCTTAATGAAAATACATACAAATGTTTATTATATTTAAAAAAGAAATAAAAGAAAATTTATGGGCTGTTAAGTATAAGTTTAAATAGAAAACAAATTTATGAAAACAATTTTATGAATAATTATGGTTTGTGTGTGTAAACTTCAAAAATTACATTAAAATCAAAGAGATAAATCCGCCAAATCATTACAGAATATATCCTTAATAAAGTCCATACAGATGTGGAAACCAACTTGCCAACCATAGGGAATTAAAAGCATGGTAAATATTCGAGGTAGGGTCCGACGAAAGACGGAAGCAGTGGGCCGGCAGCTCCTAATTTTGTTCTGCTCAAATTGGCGCGCTCGTTGCAGCGGTGAATTGCGGAAGAGTATATAGTTGATTGTTGGGGAGGGGAATTTAAATTACGAATTTGCTAAGTACCGCGGGGCGGTTTGGTTTTCATACCGGTATAGTCCACTAAATATTAATGTACTTTAATTGAAAGTATCTAAAATAAATGTAAAGCAAATAAAAGGCAGTTAATTAGTACAGACCTTTATAATTTTAAGGTTTTTAATAAATTAGGACGTCAATGATATCAAGACGTTAAATACATTAAAATATTGCAAGGGAAAATATTTAACTAGCTAATTCGTCAAAATAGAGTAGAAATCAAGGAAATTCCTACAAACGAGAAAAAGGTTTTTCACAACCAGGCGATAAACCAGAAAAGGTGTGTAAGTGATACGAGAGTTGGCTCATTTTTGTTATACATTAATTTTGAAATATCCTTAAACCAATCTAAAAAATTCTTTCACGTACAACCATCAACCTCTTTCATCGTCCACCTTATCTAAAAGAAATATTTTTTATATTCCGCGAAAAAACACGTTTTTATCGCCTCAACAATCAGGGCTCTTTTGCTCTTTATTAATAAATTTTGATTTCATCGCTGTTGGCATGAAAAGACCCGGTTTTATCACAAAACATCATCTTTAACACTTTTGCTACCTGTGTATGTATTCAAGACTTGTCCGTGGCTATTTAAAATCATTTTGGAGGTCTTTTGGGACGGATTCACCGGAGTGTAAGGGTGAAATATCACACGGGTATAGATCTGGTGGCCTATTGTTAAGTCGTTGATATTCTTGTTTGTTAAAATTTATTTAGAAAAAACTTAAAAACATAATATAACATTTAGGTCAGCAAAATAAGATATTAAATAAGAATATATTTTTTAATTTAGAGGCCTATTTGGCTCTGATACAGGGCGATTCTTTTTTACAAATATTTAAACGAGGTGTTCTTAAGGTTAAAACTATACTTTTATTTTCTAAAAACATGCTACAGCCCCTATAAGTGGCGCCCTGCAACTTCAAGAAAATCAAATGAAAATGTCAACAAAAACAAACGAAATGTGGTGATTTAACACAAAATCATTTAACAACGTAAATAAACATTACAGTCCAGTCAACAAGTTTAAAATCTTTGTGAAGTTACGTGTGTATGTACGTGATACCTAAATGCTTTTATGTTTTTTTAATCTTTTTAGTTTTTGGCGCTGATGATGACTTCCTAAGCAATCGAAACATTCACGCACACATGCAATTTGTGGTGTGAAACATACATATGTCGAGATGACTGAAAGTTGTTTTATTTCAAATATTTGGACATTTTTTTTCTTAAAAACTTATTCAGGATAAAAAAATTATTTGTAAGCCAAAAGCTCTATTTATGATTTTTTTAATATAAATATTGCACAAAAGCCAGTGGCGTATATTTTTTGTCAAAAATATTTGTTTAGATGCCACTCGCCAGTGGACCTAATGTATTTAAACAAATGAAGGCCATATAAGATCTAAAATTAACCGTTTAAGCTTAATTATGGCACTACAAATTTAAATTAAAAACAATAAATTTTTAAAAGCAAAAGTTTTAAAATATTAGTTGTGAGTTTCCATTATATTTAGAAGGTCATATACAATTTAAATAAAATATATCGGTGGTGTCATGTAAAATTTTAAAATAGCATTTCCTATAAACTGGAACTGATAAAAAATAAGTGAATAAATCAACCAATGCACATGTGTGTCAAACATCGATACACTAATTTTATTTTAAAAATAAAAAAGTTATAACAGGGAACCACCTTTAAGATAATTCCGGTATGCTATTAGTTTTTCTATACCTGCCCTGCCCCCTTCCCTAAAGAAAATCCTGACTACGTCTATTGTTAATATTGTTGAAAATTGATAGTAAAAGTATTGTTTGTTAAGCAAAATTTAAGTACCATGATAATAATAACTTATTTTTGCAGTCTGTGTGTTAGGACAATGCACTTCCACCACGAGCATATAATTATTATAACTAGTTGTTTAGAGGGACATTTTGTAATAAATTTTCTAAGTGTACTATTGTGTAAAGTAGTCTAATCCTTGGTATTACTCATATAAGCCTCATAGTGTTCTTTTAGGACAGTATAATGTAGAATATGCAAATTAATATGCGGTATTATATGTCACGACCTAAAAATTATTAGAGAAATTCACCTACAATACCTACATAACTAAGTTTTTACCTGACATTTGTAACAAACAAATTTTGTTTAAATTTTTATAAACGTTTATGAATAAGCTCCCTATGTCACCAAAAAGTGTTATGTTACATATTCATAAATTATTTTATTGTTGTATCTTTTTAAAAATGTACCCAAAAGTGTCATGGGAACCTGGTTAAATGTTCGGGTGTCTTGTTTATATAGGCCATTGCAGGTGCTAAAAGTATAGGTACCCGGTGTTAAGAGGTTAAGGTGGGAAAAAATTATTTTAGTGACACTTTCTCTAGGATGCGCCATATAAAAAAATTAAAAAATGAGTTTGCATTATTATTTTTAAAAAGCAACACTTAAGTAAAAAGAATTAAGTATTTAAATATCATTTTAACATTAATTAAAAAGGAGATGTAACAAACAGTAATAAAAGCGTTTTGCTCTGGTTAGTTCTAAGCAGAGTTGGGTCGAATACTGAAAATCGGTATTCGAATACTAATACCTAGAAAAAAGTATTTAGGTATTCATGAATATTAAAGAGCCAAAAAAATGGGTAGGCCGGTATTCGAATACAAAATCCCAAATACTGACCAAAAAATACCGAATACCCAACACACAGATATATTCGAATACTATTCGAATTTCAGCACAATATGTGGTTGTGTTTAAGTAAGTTACAGTGTGTCCAATTCTGGTTTGCAACTACAAGATATCCCAATTAATAATAAAGATTTAACCTTGCAGTTTGCGATCCTAACCAACTTTTGGGTTAAAAAAATATACCATAAACAAAGCCGGCCTAGCACTCTTAAGTTTCTGAGCTACAGGGCGATTTTGAAAATTATATTTATTTTTAGAAAAATATGATTATTTAAGACCCAAAGACAATTATAGTTTTACTATAGACAATAGACACTCAGCGTGGACGCTCGCTTTGAGAAATGTATAAAGCGGCAAATTATATGTACTGTTTACGGTGTTTACGTATATTCCCCCATGGATGTCCGCTTTATTAATTTCGCACAAACGTCCACGCTGGGTGTCTATAGTGAAAACTAAAATTGTCTTTGTTAAGATCTCAGGTGGGCCTACACTCGGAATACCACTTTTTTCAATATTCCAATCACAAACAGAGCTCTAGATAATTTAGACAACAGCGAAGAATCATGATTTCTCCAGTTTAGCCAAGGATCCAGGTTACACTCAAGCAATTTGATGGTTCATCACCGGTCAAAATCTCACCCCTTGAACCATTACCACCAGGCCATTTTGTCTGTCTTACCTTTATTCAGGGCAAGACGGTTAGCACTCAACCATTCCTTGGACTTTGCCAATGCGTCCCCCGACAATCCACTTAGAGCATTGATTGTCCCCCTACACATCCTTATAATAACCAAGCCTCATATTTAATTTTAAATTTTGCAACAGGATTTTTATTTAGTGGGTGTATTAAAAATTTTTGAATTACTAAAAAGCTACATATTTTAAAATAATTTGTACTTAAACTAGAATTTAAAAAGCTATAACTTTTTCAATTTATTTGTACATATTCAACAATAAATTTAAATTGAAGATATGTTCTGTATTGGTTTGGCGGATTCATTTAATAGATGTTATTTATTTGGGTACACGTCAATTCAGAATAAAAAACCAAAAAGTCCAAAAATTTTTTAGAATAAGTTACTAAAACACTTAAAGTCGACGTTTCGGTGTCAAGTCTGCCACCGTTAAGATAAAATTAAATGAAATTAAAAATTTAAATTCTTCTTCTAAATTATAAAATTTTAGTTTTATGCAGCATGTTACGTTACGTTATGTTACGCAAAATTAAAGAAAGTGCGTACATATTATTAAATAAAGATAAATTTGTAGCATCAATATCGGTTAATTTAAATAATACATGGTTAACTTTGCTAGATACTGAAGAATCGTTAAGAAAACTAAAAAGAAACTAGCTCATCATCTTTTTGTATTATAAACAATAAATAAACCAGCAACCAGTTATGTAAGTCACTATGACACTATAACCAAACAAACATATTTTGACATTTAATGTCAAACGACTTTCAGAATCTCCTAAACATAAAGCTAACATTTTATAATTTTAAAACCTAAATAATAGTTATTTGTTTAAATTTTTAATTTTATTTAATTTTATCTTGACAACGGTGGCAGACTTGTCACCGAAATGTCGACTTTAATTGTTTTGTTACTTATTTTAAAAAATTTGGACTTTTTGGTTTTTAATTCTGAATTGGCGTGTACCCAAATAAATAACATCTATTTAATAAATTTAAAGTTTCAGCCGAAGTTATTGCTCGTCTATAGTCGTGTACATATTTGTTTCAAGTAAAAATAATTTGATTTATAAAGTATATCCATTAGGTATATCTTTCTAAAATATGTTTTTACTACAAAAGCTTTAAAGCTTGAACAAATTGAAAACGACAGAAAGAATTAACCTACGCTACGCTGATTCTTTTAAATTTGACTTTATAATACTTTTGTTAAGAATTTTAACTGACTTTTAAACTGGTTTAATGGAGTCCTAAAATGTCCTAAAAGACCAAAAATGTCCCAAATATTAGCTTTATGAGGTGTAAAGGCATTAGTCTTCTACATGTATATTAAATAAAAATTCGGCAAACTTTAAAGACCATTGAAGATTGAAGAAAACTAAAAACGTGAATGAAGTTAACATGCTACAAAACTATTATTCTTTTGTGTGAAAGTTACAAAAACTCACTAGGTTTCCGCAAATTGGAAAGAATGTTTTAATGTTATTTTGTCTCATTCTTTATTCATAACTTGTTTTCAGTTTAATCATTAATCATAAGCTTTTTTGCTTCTATAGTGACAAAAGCATTATTCATAAACATAGGGTTAAAATATTTTCAAAGAAGTATATCATAATTCGCTTATGGGCTGCGATTGTGGTACAACTGAAAAAAACATGAGTATTGTACTAAAAACAGGCGTAAAAGAAAAACACTTTCTTTATACAGTGCTTGTCTAAATTTAGGACCCGCTCCTAACTTTTGAGTTGTTTTGTATTTTTTTATGAAAATTTAGGGACTTTAGTGAGACAAAATAAACCAAATTTTAGACCAAAAATTACAGATATAAATATTAAACTGACAGCTAGGCACCATTTAGAAAAGAAAAATTAAATGCAAAGGGGTCTTGTGACACATCATTTTAAACCTCCTGACGAGTACTTTCAAAATTACCTAAATACCTCATATAGATGGATGTATTCCGAATTTAATAAAGTTAGATACACTTAATGTGGCATTTTCTTAAAGCTCTTTTTAGAATTTATTTAATGGTAATATCGGTGATATTATACAAGGTAGGACAAAAAGGATAGATTTTTTAAATGACTCACCATGTATATTATATTACCATTAATAAGATATTAATAAGATATCTAAAAGACCATCAAGGAAATATTACATAAGGTATATCTACTTTTATTAGTATTTTAGATAATGTCATCCAAATTAAGTATTTAGGTAATTTTTACCTCCATTTTTAAGCGTTAAAGGTATTTACTTTACATTCTGGGGTTATAAGCTACTTTGACAGGAGCTTTAAAATTATGTGTGACAAAACCCTCTTTTTCATTTAATTTTTCTTTTTAAATGGCGCCCAGCTGTCAGTTTGACATTTATATCTATCATTTCTTGTCTAATATTGGATCTATGTTGTTTTACTAAAGTCCACAAATTTTCATGAAAAATAACCTCCCAATTTAAAAGTTAGAAGAGGGGTCTTTACTTTAGACAAGCACCGTATTTGAAAAACTGGAAAAAAAATTAGCTTAAAGGTCATCTTCGTTCAAGCAAACTAAAGCATTTCTTCTTAGTAATAAAAACTTTTAACTTATTTATCTCAAAACATGATTTTTGAGTTGTGCCGCTATTGAAGCCCATGAGCGAATTATTAAAATATTAATTTTCTTTTAAAGCGATAAAAGTGTAATTTTCTATTGTGAATTATTTATTTAATTAAATTTACTACACCATAAAAAGCATTTTTTAAATAATTTTACCGAAAAACCAAAAAATATTTTTAACAAAAAGTTCTTTATGGTCTAAAACGTAAAATTAAATCATCAGGTATTTATTTTTTTTAGTGATACACAGCGTGTCTCCGAAAGTTCTTACCAAATGGGAAACTGTTTAATTATTAACTTTACAAAGAAAGTGTCTCTTCATAAAAAGTCCTGCCTAATGATAAAATACATGTTCGATGTACAGAGTGGCTTAAAAATGACTTGTTTCTAAATTAAGAAACAGGGTATTTTCTAACTACCTACGGTACCAAACACTGATGGGGATTTTTCATGTCATTTTATGAAGAAAAGTTTTAATAAACATATGTTTCTGCTTCGTTTCTAAGATAGAGGGCGTTAATTATTCTCCAAAACTCTGCCTTTTTCTTAAATATCCTAAATACATAGCCAGATACAAGCCAGTGGGCACAGCAGCCAATATTATTGAGATATAAATGTACGCCACTGGCTTTTTATGTAGTTTTTATATTTTTCTATAAAACAACTTAAAAGAAACTTTTAGTGTTGTACATTTTTTTGTATCTGGCTTTGTATTTAGGATATTTAAAAAAACAGACTTTTAAAAATTATTAACTCTCATATCTCAGAAACGAAGCAACTCCAGGCATATGTTTATTGAAACTTTTCTTTATAAAATGACATAAAAATCACCCTTTAATGTTTTGTGCCACAGTTGGGAAACACCCTGATTGACATTTGATTTTTACATCTAACATACAATTATTTTTGTGGAAATGTATTTTCTCATCAAGCACGACTTTTTCTAAGGAGGCACATTTTTTCGTAAAGTGAATAATAAAAGTTTGCCATTTGGTAAGAACTTTCGAAGACACACGCTACGTTGTCTAAAGAGAAATGTACCGTTATTTTAGACAATAACGAAAATTATTATAAAGAAAAAATGTGTAAAATTATTTAACCCTTTGATATAAGAAAACTTATTTATTTATTACATTGGGTTTTTATTTTTAAATTTATAAATTAAAGTAAAAAAATTAAGTTTAGGCATAATTGCATTCTTATTTTAAAATCTTATAAATAAAGGAAGCTTCAGAACTGTCAACATAGCGAAAGAACTTACATACAGTAGTGCATCCCTCAGCCCTCCTCCCTACCGGCCCTTTTATTTTATGAATTAAATAGTTTTAAAAAGTAAAATTTTGGGATAAAAAATTGTTTCATAAATACTGTACATTAGGGTAAAATTGACGTATAATAATTTAAAAATGACGGCTGGGCGCCACCTTGAGAAAAAAAATTAGATGGAAAGTTCTATGACACATCATTTTAA
Organism: Listronotus bonariensis; assembly: GCA_014170235.1. Taxonomy (NCBI): domain Eukaryota; kingdom Metazoa; phylum Arthropoda; class Insecta; order Coleoptera; family Curculionidae; genus Listronotus; species Listronotus bonariensis. The sequence continues at coordinate 8,912 of JACEGR010008684.1, read as the reverse complement.
AACTCCAAACAAGTACTTTAGAACCCCAAAACTTAAAGGCAATACCTTTACTTACTTTAAAATGACGGTACTTTAAAAATTACCTAAATACCTGATTTGGATGGCCATATTTTAAATACTAATAAAGTTAGATGTACTTAATGTGATGTTTTTTAAAGCTCCCCGAAAGATTTTGTTTTAGTTATGACATAACATACTCTCTTCTTTAAAAAATATTCTTCTTGTTCTACCCTACATATTATTACAAATATCACCAATTTTTAGTTTAGTATTAATCTGAACACAAGAAGAAAACATTACCATAAACTTTTACGTGTCTTTTATAATCTTCCAGGCAAATAATGGTTCTTTTATTATATTATTGGATTTTGCCGTATACTTAATTAACTCGTTTAATTTTATTCTTAGAGTATTGTAATTGCAAAACTGAAATAAGTTTTTAAAATCTGGAGCTTTAAGATATTTTAAATAAAACCAAATTATTGTGGAATAATTAATGTCAGACCACCAAATCTAAACTTACACAAAATGGAGGATTAAAAAACTATTAAGAAAAAATATTAAAATTTTACATAAAAACAGGAAATAATATCTGCAATTTGCTATAAAACAATTTAAATAATAAAAGGATTGAAACAAACTTAAATAATTATTATCTTCTTTATTATTTTTTCAAATAAAATGTGTTTTTGATATTTTATTGTGCTTTTAAGTTTAAAACCATTTTTAAACCGAATATGAAGAAAAAAATTAAAGAACAAAAGTTAGAACTACCCTTTCTTGTTTAAACAATAGTAGGTAAATCATTTTTGCACAGGAATTGTCTTTTGAAGTAATTTTGTATATTTTTTTAAATTTTCTTTTATTTATGCATTTAAGATCGGGTAAGTTAAATGTTATCCCTAACAAATCTCAATAATTTCATTAAAGTAGCACTTCAAAAACGTTAATTTTTAAAGAATTACATAACCTTTATAAAAAATAATATTAATATTCTGTTTTGCATCAAAAAATTTTTTATACTTTTAATTTCCAGGAAATAAGTTTACAAAATAGTAAATTGTTTATGAAATGTCATATTTGTTTAAAAAAATGTTTATATTTTTAATTGCAAAAATGCTTAAATATTTAAAAACTGTACAGATCAAGTGAGGCCATTATGAACTCTTGCCCAAAGGGCCAAATAATTTCAATGCCCATCCACGGATATACTCACGGACGTATATGGATACGTCGTGAGTATGTCCACTGATGAATTTTACAATAAGACGGATGGAAAAAAAATCAACATGTTTAAGGAGTCGTGTGGCAACTGCTTTTGTTTCTAAAAATAAACAAGATTTGCGTAAGGATTTTTCTTGTTTTGTACAGAAGCTCAAAAATGTACAAAAATGTTAAAATGAAGCAAGAGAAAACTAATTTTATTTTTATTAATTTAGCAAAAGTCAACTAAAAAAGTTTAAAACAAATTCAATAAGGACCCCATAATTGAGATTTCACAGAAAATATTTTTTTTAGTATCATATTTTTATTTCTTTATGTTTTACACCTTTTTTTTATCTAATTTTAAATTTTTGTGTTTAAACATATTTGAAAATTTTTGACATGGTTTAAAAAAATGTTTATTGCAGGTGAAATTTTGGATATGAGATTTTTGCTTTATTGTAAAAAAATTACATTTGACATTTTCCTGAATTATTAAAAATAAAGGTAGTTTCCTCTTGGACTATTTTTAGATGGTTGTACTATTTTTAGCCCCTGTACAAAACAAAACAAGTTTCTTAAGGAGAATCTTGTTTTTAAGAAACAAAAGCAGTTATCACACAAGATTTTTTAAAAATTTAAAATTTGGTCCATTTGTCCTATTGTAAAATCCATTCGGGGACATACAGTAGGAAACCAAAACAAATTATGTAGAACTACGTTAAAAATTATTCTGGGTAAAATAATTAAATATTCTAAACACAAACACATTCGGTTAACTACAGTGATTTAAATTAGGCTAATTGAATAGCAAACACATCGGCTTGCACGCAAAATTATGATTTGTCACTTTGGGTCGTATAAAGACATTAAATTACAATCAATACACAATGGGAATTTTAACTAAATTTAGAAATTCTCTTTTACCTTGAATGTATGCAGATTGTGTTGCCACATTAAAATTGTTTTTGGTAAAATGCACTCAAATTTTTAGTAAGCCTTTAGTATAATTGTAGAGGCCCATTTAGTGCCGAAATTTTAACGAAATAAAAAAATACTAGTCCAGTTTACTTTTTGTCCATGTAATAAATCGAGGGTACCAGTTTATATACCAACTTAATAAGTAAATCTGTTTATTTGTAGTCTGATTTTCAGGCTGAATTTGGTTTAGAACGAGTTGTTTTTATTGTTTATTTTTATACAAAAAAATTGTATATAATTTATTTATACTTTGTTGATATAGGTATTATGTATATATTTAATAATATTAAGAAGTAATTTTTTACAATATGTTTTTATAAACCTAAATGATATCAGCTGCTGTCAATGGAACGTAACCGTTAGATGTAGCTGCTGGCGTATATTCCCGAGGCCACTGTTTTAATCTGAAATTATTAAGAATTTAAAATTACTTTCATTACAAACTTCCCTCTTATATTAACTAATTTTTATTAAAAAAAAATATTTTACAGAGGTATAAACACTAGACATCGATTTCTTGACCTTTTTTCACAACTTTTAAATACTAAATAATTAAAAATACTTACAGCAGTGGGATTACTACAGGTTTTAATTAAAATAGAGGGCAATTATATAAAGAAAGTATCTGCAGATTATTAGAATGATTGGTCAAAAATTTTTTAAAGCAAGATTGTACGCAAATTAAAAAAAAACAGTCATTTTGGCATATTCACTTAAATCACTCGTAACACCAAAACAAATTGAAATTTTTCTTTAAAATTTTGGGAACATATTCTTCTATAATTGTACTAACAATTTATGAAATACTAAAAAAAATTTCTTAAACCATCTAAACCTATTTACCCCCTTTATATCCAAATAAAATTTGGGTATAAATTTGTAATAATTATATTTTCAGTTTAGAAAAAAGTACACGTGATGTCATTTGGCCCTTTTACTAAAACTTTGGTTCATTTTGTGTAAACAAGAGTGGCATTCTTTTAAAACATTATTAATTTTACTTCTATCAGTTCTATCACTTGCACGTGATCATGATCATTTGATCACGTGACATGACGTACCATTTAAAATATTAAGAAACATTCAGAATGAAGTTAGCCACAGAGGTCTCGAAAGAATGGTATTAGCTTTACTTCTATCAGTTTGTTCACTAATAATTTCTCTATAGAACACCACTAAGGCCAAAACCACAACATGGATTTTTTTAACCAAATTTAAATATATATTACAAAATGGTATATTTATATCATTTTAATGAAATGTTTGATGGAATGAAATGATGGAACCTAAACTACAAGGCACATTAAAAGAACCAAGTTATATTATAATTAGGTAATTTAATAGTTTACTTTCAATATGTATTAAATTAATACCAACCATATTATAAAATAGTATGCCTACATTTTTCGCATTAAGCACATTAATAATAATTTGAATTAAATTAATTTAGTAATCGTAAAACAATAATTAAAGATGTTATTAAAGAAGTAAATTTCTGCTTAAAGATAATTTATTTACAACAATAAAGAATAATTTAAAAATTTTGAAAAGAGTTTTTCCTTTCTCGTAACATTAATTCAAAAATGATTTTAAATTGAATCAAAAAATAACATCAAAGCTGGTATCGCAATATTAAAATATAATTAAAAGAATAAATAAAGGTTTTATTTACAAAAAATAATAATAATTAAAATTAAAAAAATTAATATAACTTATTTAGGAAAAGCTATTTGAATAATAGTAGCATACCTGATACATACCGTAATGAATCCACCAGTAATGAATACAATACCTTGTTTTTTTTTAATTTTACAAATGGTTTTTCTTAAATAAAATTTAACATTTTAGGCATTGACACAAAACACTAATTTAACGTGTGAAAAAAGCTTCGAAGTGTTAAAAAAATTACCTTCTTTAACACTTTATGTAGTGTACTAAAATGGAGTATTTTACCTTCATGTTAACGATTTAAAAAACAGCATTTTTTAACGGTCGTGGAAAAAATAATTTAATTCAATTTTATTATAAAATCAATGGGGAAGCGAATATTTAAAGGTATCAAAATTTACATGGGATTTCTCATGGCGATTCACGACACGGTATAAGGAAAAAATATTTTAATATAATATTTTTGTTAAAAACACAAAAAAAAAGTTGTTTAAAAATAAAATAACCGAAAACAAAATCCACCAAAACACTTTTAAACAAATAGAAAACTTAAATTAAAAATATAAAAATTATCTTGCATCAACTTTAAGCTCCAATTTAAGTCGAAGTGAACTTTTCAATAAAAGTATTATGGGTCCATTAAGATGTTATCAAGGCTGCATTTAAAAATATGCATTTTAAGATTTTTAAGTCTGGGTTATGTTGCCTTGATTAGAGCTTAATAATTCTTAGTGCCACGTTATCTTACATGGCTAAGTGCTTTTGTGTAAAATGGTAATAGGCTACATATTACTTTTTTACTGCAAGAAAGTGTGGTTTGATAACATAATTATGAAAAATACATGAATTTTAGAAAACACTAAATTGTTACTTCACATGCAAAAACTTGTGGAGTTTATTTATGTAATAGCCAGGAACATGCAATTTTAAAATTTCCTGTTAAATGTAATTTTAAGAACTGTAATTATTTAATGGTATAAAACGTTGATTTTGTTATTAAAGGTAAGGTATTAAAGGTATTTTGATAATAATGCCAGTTTCAAGCTAACTTTAATTTTTAAAATTTAACTCTTAATACGTTTTTTGACAACGTTTAAACCTCTTTTAAACCTAGGTTTAAGTTTTATTTAAAAAAATACAGTGTGTCCCTGGATAGGTGTTACAAGAGGACAAATGGACTAAAAATTTTTGAACACGATTTTGGGAAATCTGGTCGCGTGGTCCAAAACTAATAAATACAAAATTTTACTTTAATTGGTATTATACAGGGCGAGTTATAACTAAAAATATGAAAAATGCCCAGGAACTAACTACTTTTATTTTTTTAGATAGAATACAATAATTGTAAGGGTAAATGTTGTAAAGATTTTAATTTTATATCAAAAAATAAAGGTAAAACATGAGAGTAAAAAAATGTTATTGTCAAATTTTTAAAATATGCATTACAACTTAAAAAATGGGCAAAATTTATTAATAAATAATTTTTATTTTTTTAATTTGATGCCCTAAGCCAAGTATTTTAAAAACTGTTAATGCATAATGTAAAACATTGTCAAATCTATTTTTTTTACTTTAATTCTTTAACTTTAAAATTTGACATAAAATTTAATTCTTTACAGCATTAACTTATGCAGTTTTGTCCAATTTTTAAAAATAAAAGTAGCGCTACTCTTGGTCATTTTTCATATTTTTAGGTATAACTCACCCTGTATATTACCAATCGGAGTAACATTTCGTACTCATCAGTTTTGGATCATGCGACCAGTTTTCTAGAAAGAGCGTTTAAAAATGCCAACATTTTTGTGCTATTTTAATTTAAATAATTATTTAACCCTTTTAGCCGCAGTGGTACACATTTTGAACCACCTATTTGCATGCTGTTCCGCGACGGTGGTACAAAATATGGATGTATATTTCAACATTTTGTTTTAGGAAAACTGCAGTATATTTTGTGAAAAACCTGGACAAATTGTGGACAGAGTGACTCATGTTAACAGGCTGTTAGTGGCAGAACGAAATCAGTTAGGTTCTTTACAACTGTTTCGCGTCTATAATGTTTAAAATATAAGTAAAGAAAGTTAAATTTATTATATATTTTGTTTTATTTTAGTAAAATACTCCACTTGGGTAGGCTCTAATATAATATTACTAATAAAGATAATTGTTTATTATATTTTAAATTGACTTAGTTATGTGGTACCTTTTTGTACCACCGCTACTTATAGGAATTTTTATAAATAATATTATTAAAAATAAACCTTTTATTACCAGACAATAAATAATCTTTTTCGATTGGTTCATATGAATATAAAAGAGTTTTATAGGAAGATAGAACATTGGTATAAAATGTAAGGAACTACTACATTTCTTTATTGATTCTAAAGTAGATATTTTAGACATTGAGAAACAATTACAGTCTGAATCTATGTCTGTATCCTAAAACACTAAAATATTTTTTCTGATAGAGATAAGATGTAAATTTTTCTCTTTAGAAAGTACAAAAAAATTATGGTACAGAATTGTACGATTCTGAAATAACAGTTAAAGACTAAGATGTCTCCAGTATGATTTAATATTTCTATACCTACTCCTCCACATATATTTACAAGAAACATTAGCTTGCCAGATCTTATAAGCGATATTCTAAATCCTACTTTTTTGATGTTTTTCACATATTTATAAATAGAAATTTTATTTGCTTGGTTTTTTATTTCTAAGTTAGAAAGGTCTTATTTTTTCGCTTGCGGCTTGGTGGTATAAAAAGTGTACCACCCCATAAAGTACATAATTTAAACAAATAAAGAAATATATCGATAATACATATTTTTATATCTATTTAAAGGTATTATTATATTTGTATTTTTAAAACAAAAAAAATCCGTTTCAATGGAGCATTTTTTTCTTGGTATTTACTGGTCCTTAAAGAGTTAAATGAAATTTATAAGAAAATTTATTTTAATGCTTGCACATCGACCTAAAATTAAATTTTAAACACCCTGATCAAATTAATGTTGTAAATATTATGTAAACCAATTTCCCTAATCAGCGCCCATGGGCCGGATGTCATGGATGGATTTTTTCGTTACTGGAGAAGCAGAGGTGATACAGATGGATATGCCGAAATTATTTAGTAGAAATATTATTATTTTTTAAAAATAGAAGCCGATAATTTTTACCACAAAAATTGAAAGATTCAAAATTTTACGTTTGCTTAGCTATGACCTGAAAATAATTTTTAAGATCAAGGTAAAGGTCACTTTAAGCTTAAATATTAATAATTTAAAAGAAAATTTGTAAGGATCTAAAAAGAAATGCAAAATCTTAGTACTAAGACTTTAGAATTTATCTCTGGCTGCTACAGGTTTTAAATTTCACCTAGGTCATTTAAATGATCTCATCGTTTATCACAACTATTTAACAAACCATTTATAAATTATATCTTTTATTTAAGGGTTAAACCACTTAATTTTATTTATCAAAATGGTATCTCAATCTTTTGAACACTGAATTACAGTTTCCAGGGTCATTTGAATATAAGGAAATTGTTAATTCATTTAAGAAATTAACCCTCGTTTCATTCTTCAGTATAAAAACCAAATTCCTCACTTGCGATTTCAAGGTGGTCTGGACGCTCTAGTGTGCGGTGGTTAATCCCAATACGTTGCTACTAACCTGATCTCTCCTTGCTTTTTAATAGTTAAACTTTCCAAAGTACCCTACCACTAAGTGGTTAAAAATTACTACTAAGTAACTTGCCATAACTAATTACTTTTATTTTATTGAAGTAAATACTTCTTTAAATTGTATTATTCTTTTCTAATAAAGGTAAAATAATACATATTTTTATATCTATTTAAAAGTATTATTATATTTGTATTTTTAAAACAAAAAAATCCGTTTCACTGGGGCATTTTTTCTTGGTATTTACTGCTCCTTAAAGAGTTAAATGAATTTTTTAAGAAAATTCATTTTAATGCTTGCACATCGACCTACAATTTAATTTCAAACACCCTGTTCAAATTAATGTTATAAATATTATGTAAACCAATTTCCCCAATCAGCGCCCATGGGCCGGATGTCATTATTGATTTTTTGGTTACTGGATAAGCAGAGGTGATCCAGATGTATATGCCGAAATTATTTAGTAGAAATATCATTATTTTTTAAAAATAAAAGCCGATAATTTTTACCACAAAAATGGAAAGAACGCAAAATTTTACGTTTGCTTAGCTATGATCTTGAAATAATTTTTAAAGTCAAGGTAAAGGTCACTTCAAGGTTAAATATTATTAATTTAGAAGAAAATTTGTAAGGATAAAAAAAAAGCAAAATTTTAGTATCAAGAGTTTAGAATTCATCTCTGGCTGCTAAAGGTTTTAAATTTAACTAAGGTCATTTAAATGATCTCATCGTTTATCACAACTATTTAACAAACTATTTGTAATATTTATATCTTTAATTTAAGGATTAAACCACTAAATATTGTTGATCATGATTATATTTCAGTCTTTTAAACACTGAATTACATTTTCCAGGGTCATTTGAATATGAGGAAATTGTTAAGGTTAAATTTAAGAAATAAACTCTCGTATCAGTCTTCAGTATAAAAAAACAAATGCCTCACTTAAAGAAATTTTAAATGTCAATGTAAATTGCGATTTCTAGATGGTCTGGACGCTCTAGTGTGTGATGGTTAATCCCAATACGTAGCTACTAACCTGATCTCTCCTTGCTTTATAATAGTTAAACTTTCCAAAGTACCCTACCACTAAGTAGTATTTAAAAATTACTACTAAGTAACTTGCCATAACTAAATACTTTTATTTTATTGAAGTAAATACTTCTTTAAATTTTATTAATCATTTCTAATAATGGTAAAATAAATTTAAACTTAAACATACAAGATACCTTTCTTTTTGTTCATATTGACTAAAATACTAGAAAAACGTACTGTCAAATATAATTAAATGTTTCACGTAAAGGGTAATCACTTTGGGGGTCATTGTAAAAAGAATAATTTTAACAATAATTTTTCATTATTCAGTAATTTTAGAACATAA
>JACEGR010008683.1:0-34265 GCA_014170235.1 Listronotus bonariensis | reverse complement strand
CAGATGGATTATTTCAGGAAGATGATTCAATAGCCGATCCCGATTACGCTCCGTTATCAGATGAAGAAGAGGTATGCTTTTTTAGTCTCCTTTTTTAAATTATTTTAAAACAAAAAAGTAAAAATGCGCTTTATTTATTTTGTGCTAGAAGATCGTTTGCCAAAACAATAAATTTTAGAAATATTTATTCATGTATAAAAATAAGCCAGGTGTATTTTTTGGCAGTTTTTGTGTGACCCATAAAATTTAATTTTCTATTAACTATTACTAATAAAATTTAATTTTTTATTAATTATAACTAATATTTTTACTAAATTTTTAAACATTTTATAATGTTATATTAAATAAGTAATCTAAAGAATTAAAAAGCATATCTTTATATAAACCCAAGAACTTTATAAGTTTTTTAAAGCAATTTTACGAGATAATTTGTTCACTAATTTTAGAGTTTGGAAATACCGATACAAGCAAATATAAGCTCCCAGGAAGAAAATCAAATTACAGGTTCTGATAATACGACTGAGCCTTCCAACAAAGAAGTTTCCTTGGCCTTACATAATAAAGAAAAATACACAGAAAACTCTCGTGATTCCTTTTTAGCGGATGAACCTTCTGATGAAGTGCAAATTTTAAAATCAACCAAGGTAAAAACATATTCTTTTATTCGGTAGTAGTATATTTGATTATAATCGTAGGTTTTTATAATATAAAAATAAAAAAGAAAAGCATTTTCTATCTAGGCATGTAATAAATCTCTGTTTTGGTGATACTACTCTGGACTTTTTCATTAGATTTATTGGCCGCCCCTATCAGCAGTATCACTAAGACTATCTTTTTATTATTATTCTTAATATCTTTTTGGGTTTTCACACCCCTCTAAAAAGGATAGGACCTTTTCGGTCCAGGTCCCAGGGTATCTATTGATGCACGCAATAATCGATTTACCCTAACGAACTTGCAGAATCAACCACAAAAAAAATTAAAAACTTATATAAAAATTACGCAACGTTTCGGTGATAAATCTATCACCGTTTTTAAGCAAAAAAATTTAAGTATTGAATAAAAATAAAATAATAAATTAAATTAAAATACATTTACATTTTAATTAAAAATTATGGAAATTTAAAGAATTTTTGTCAGTTTTATGACAAAATGTCATACCTAAATGATTAAATTTAATTTTGATTCAATTCTAAGCATTTTTTTTTGTTTTTTGCTTGAAAACGGTGACAGATTTGTCAACGTTGCGTAATTTTTAAATATTGTTTTACTAAAAAGGTTTATGGGTGCTTTTTTCAGGTTGATTCTGCAAGTTTGTCAGAGTCAATCGATTTGTGCGTGCACCAATCTATACTCTAGGACCTGGATCGAAGAGGTCCTATCCTATATAGCCATATTAATAAAATCCACTATAGTGAGATTATAGCTAATTCTCAGAAAATAACATAAAAGATAAATTATCTACTAACGGTCAAACTGCACAATCCTAGTGATAAAACAAAATAAGTATAACCACAATATTATAAGGATGAAGACCTTTTATCTTACCTTCATTCCTTCAAGTATCTATTGCATTGTCTCTTAAAAATATGGTTTGTTGTACAATATACGCATTTTAAAACTTAAACTTTTTTGAAAAATCTAAACAAATTTTATCCTAAGATTAAAAATCAACAAAATACTGTGCGTAATGAAAAAGGTATCAAAACGTATTTCCGATTTTTTTAAGATTCTAATTTTAAATTCTTTTCAGGAAGGCGTTGAAAGCGTTGCAAAAAATAATTATAAGGACCGCAGAGATTTCTGTATGTTCTGTGAAAAGATGTTTCACATTTTGCTAGACATCTTAACACATGGCATTCATCCGAAATTGACGTGATACGCATAATGTCAATACAGGACCCAAAAGAGAAAAGAAGCGGCTATTCAAATTTAAGAAAAAGGGGAAACTTTATACATAACCGCACAGGCACTACTCTACGACCTGTTAAGAGACTTAAGTCGGAAGATTCCCTCTCAAATACTAAAGATTTTCTACCTTGCAAATACTGTTTAGGGTTTTACAAAAAAAAGAGTCTATACAGACACACAAAAAAATGTTCTGAGAATGCCGACATACACCGACAAAAACGACAAACTTCGCAGAGTGACGGTCAAACTGCCTTATTACTAGGAACTCAACTTAAGCATGACAAATTATTAAAAGAAAGACTGTTTCCACGTTTACGAGCAGATGATATTGCATTGATTGCAAAAAAGATCCTCTTATTTGTCAGTATGCTTATTCATATTTAAAAGGCCGTTATAGCAAGGGAAATATTGACGTTGCTAGGCAGAATGTAAGAAGATTAGCAAAATTGGTAAAATTTTCACAGAAACAGGACAGCAATATAAAGCGACTTATTGACATACTGCATCCACAAAATTTTCAAATGATTATCGATGCGGTTAATGAGATGGCAGCGTATAATCATAGCACTGAAAAATATGACTCACCCACACTAGCCATAAATTTTGGAACTTTGGTAAAAAAATGTTGCGACTTGGGTTTTGTTCAACTACTACAAAAACCTAACACCAACGAACAACGGGAAAATATAATGGTATTAAAAACCTAATAGAATCACAATGGGCAGATGAAGTTTCGGCACAAGCAGGTACAAATCTAAATGAAAAAAAGTGGAACAAAGAAGATCTTCTTCCTTTAACAGCTGACTTACAAAAACTGAACAAGTTCCTATACAATTTGGCTGAGCAACAATATGAAAACCTAAAAAAAATAGTGACTCTGTTGCATATTACGAATTAAAAGATATATTATTTAGCCAAATTTTACTTCTTAATAGGCGTCGCCCTGGTGAAGTAGCGCAACTAAAACTACAGACTTATAAGACTATTAATTTGGACTCGTCTAGAGAAGAAACAGAATTTAAAAACTGTTTAACTCAAACAGAAAATTTTTTACTAGATACATATAGTCGCTTTGTGATAAGAGGGAAACGGGGTCGGGGTGTGCCAGTGTTGTTATCTCCCATTATGAGAAAACATTTTGATTTTCTGATATCCGTCCGAGACAAATTTGTGAACATAGAAAATGATTACATTTTTCATACCAGAGGCAAAGGTTTCATTGACGGTACAAAAACTTTGCACAGATATGTCCAAAAATGTAGCGTTTCGCGGGCGAAAAGCATTACTGCCACTCTTCTTCGTAAACATTTAGCTACAATTACCCAGCTTCTACAATTTTCAAATAATGATATGGAACAGTTGTCCAAATTTATGGGCCATACGCTTAAAACACATTGTGATGTTTACAGAATGTCGGACGATATCTATCAAACTGCTAAGGTATCAAAACTTTTGCTGTTGATGATGGAAGGTGGGGCTGAAAATTTTAAGGGAAAACAGTTAGATGAAATTGATATCCAGCTAACTCCTGTGATTGACAATGAAGATTATTTTGCGCAAATGATTGAGAATACACCAAAATCTACAGAAGAAATCCAAGAAGTAGAAAATCAACTTCCTAAAGAAGTAGAGAATGATCAAAAAAGAAAATACAAAAACAACCTTGGACAGACCAAGAAAAGCGAATAATTGCTAAATACTTTACAAAAAATATTGAAGAAAAAGAAGCTCCAAAACAAATGGAAATTAAAAAATTTATTGCATTACATTCGGGCTTATTTAAGGAAAGAAAATGGACAACAATTAAGGCAGTTGTTTATAATATGTATACCGGTAAACTCAAAGTCAAGTAAACAGAAAGTAATAATGTTTTGTTATGTAAGATTCATTAAGATAACACGTTCCGGTAAACATATTTTGGAGCTAATAGATCATAAACAGTGAGTTTTAATAATGCGTATATTGACTTAATCGTTTTTCATAAAAATTGAATTTAATTTACTTTGCTTTTACCACACTCATATATTTTCTTGCCTGTTAATTATAGTAATAAAGAAAGTTACAATGAAAAAAAATGTGTTTTTTTTTTGTATTTTTACCACCTTAGAGAAACTAATACATAATTATAAATAAATGTAAAGAAACTTAAGACTTGCTGAAATACTTTTTAATTTGATCATAATTTGAAAATTAGGTCCCCTAAACATATTAATTTTTTTTCATTAATGATACGCATACACCTAATTAAAGTATTTTTCCAAAAAAAATATTACTTTTTAGTTATTAGATGTCATTACTAGTAGTAGATTATTAAACTATTTTTAAATTGTCATTTTATTATATCAATGTTTCAGAATCAGCCGAATTAAATTTCTTTTATTTATTTAATTTGTTTATAAGAAACGATCCAATTTTGAATAATAATTCAGCTTAATACAACTTTTAAATTCTATATATTCCCTACTTGGGATAATGCATTTATAAAATAGTTTTTACGTAACTATAAAAACACGCTTATTTTATTAGGAATCTACACATTATATAATATACAGGAAGTCCCACGACGAATACCGGCTATCTATATCTCGTAAAGGAAAAATCGGATAGATTTGAATATTTGACTGTATACCAACGTCGATGGGGGCAATTCATCTAAAATAATTTCAAGATGGCGGCACTTCCGGTTAAACCGGAAGCATGGGTTATGTTTTTATTTTAAATGGAACACATTATATAATATTGCATTTTTGGATTCTACGTAAAATTCTGATCATATTTTATGTGTAATGTCCTATATCTAAGTCTCACCGATTTTGACATATGAAAAATGTTTGGAAGTTCAGGGTAGAAATTTTGAACATTTATTTTTCGGTGTACGGCTATATTTTTATTGGGTATTATTTTTGTCATTGTTTGTAGGCATTAGTTATTAATTTTAGTAGATATTAACTATTTTTGAATTTTTCACTTTGTTACATTCCCCATAAATAATAAACATATTTAAATGATCTTCGTAAGTATAATTTAATCGCCCCGGCGCGGCGTGATTATTACTAATAATTGTTAAGCCATACAAAATTCCATAAACTGGTTCCATATGAAGTCCTAGTTTTTCTTAGTGTTTTTTGGAATGGATTTTTCAATTTGGTTATTAATTTCTTGTTCCTCAAATAAAGAAAATCGACTCATTTTTGAAAAAATTGAGTTAAAACTTACAAACTATTGTCAAAATCGCGCTTAAATAAGCGAAGAAAGAAGTAAGAGGAAGTAAATACTTCAGGTGGCCCGTTGCTATATATGAAATTTATTGTTTTGATACATGGCATTTGCTATTTAATACATACAATGGGAATGTCACTCCACTATGGCATTATCTCCTATCAATTGGGAGGTAATTCAATTTCTCTTATAACAAGACTTAAAGGCCGTACTTATAGTATTTTTAATAGGAAAATAATAAATTGCGGATATTTCGAAAACTATAAATTTTAGGAAAGACAATATTAAATAAAATTACTCTTATTTTTAATGCTAAATAGGGTAAAGTTGTAAAAATAGGGGATTTCTATTTTAAAAAATATGATTTTTACCAATTTTTTTTTTTATTATGCTTCTTTTGGATCACCCTGTACAAATAATTATCAAAATCTACTAAAGTAGATGCCCTCCTACAAGAAAACCAATGTTAATTAAATAATAAAGCCTTTCATTTAGAATACATTTATAGTTACGTTTCGGCCTGCAAACTTCATTTTTGACATAAAATTTTTAAATATGTCAAAAGCGGTTAGGCTTAGGTATAGAACATTACACATTAAATATGATCAGAATTTTACGTAGAATCCAAAAATGTAATAATATATAGGGTATTCCATTTAAAATAAGAAAGTAACCCATGCTTCCAGTGTAACCAGAGGAGCCGCCGTCTTGAAATTATTTTAGATGAATTGCCCCCATCGACGTTGGTATACAGTCAAATATTCAAATCTTTCCGATTTCTCCTTTACGAGATATAGATAGCCGGCTTTCGTCGTGGGACACCCAGTATATATATAATATACAATATTTCACCTCTCTTATAGATATTAGATATCACTTCGTTATTATATTAAGAGTTTGGGCACTATTGTCTTTTTTCATTAAAACTTTTAAAAGTGGGCAGGGGTGGAGAAATTCTACTTTATGTTCGTGGTGTGAAATATAGTCAATATAGCTAATAACAAGGTATAATAATATAATTAAAAGTAGGTACCTACGTATTATCTTATCTGCAGTTACCCTAACTTTTCGGTGCGACATTTATTTACATTTCGAACTAAAATTGCATTTATGTTTCATATTAATTTTAAAAACTTTGCCGGACTTTATAAGCAACGCACATGCCTTACTTTTAATGGTAGAAATAATAACTCAACACACTTTGCTAAGACGCTCTTTGGAGAAGCAAACGAAAATTAAACCCGTTTAATATCCTCTTTATGATATATCTAATAAAAAGAATAAGGAATCTAGATTAAAAAATAACAAAATAAATAGTAATGTATGCTCGCTGTGCAATACTTAAAAACACTTTTACTTTAATAAATAATACAAACCACTGTCTTTAACAGTGCTTAATATATGTTTTTTTATCTTAAGCAGTCATTAAAAGTAAAGCCAGAAAAATTTAAAACAAAAGTGATTTTTTTTTAAAGTATTTAGGACTCCTAAAATTTTTAAATATCAAATGGCTAAGAACTTAAATGCACGACTTTGTCACAATTTAACTTTGGCTTTATGTTTTATCGTTTACAATATCCCACTCGAAAGCTATAAACTTTTGTTATCTTAATTATACACATGATTCAGAATAGTACAATATATTGGTTCAGAAATGTTCGGTTTATCGAATAGTGTATATTTTGGTTCCGGATTATATGAAACATAGAAATGGTTCAGCATGGTACTACTTATGCAAAATATACACCATTTTTTGTTTATTCAAATTTCAGTGTATACTTTTGAAAATAGGTTCGCCAACCTTATATATACACATGAAAATGCAATGTTTTCTTTCTTTGGGGCCCTTTAAAGGGGTGGGGCAGGAGTGATTTTTACTGCAAATTTAACTATAAACATAAATAGTGTTTAATTTTTTTAAACTGCTCGCGTAATATAATAATAATAATAATAATAATAATAATAACCCAAAAGGGCTGTACTGTATTTTTTTTAAATAGTCTCCCTTTTGTTTTTTTTAAATTTTTATATGAAAATTCTTTTTATAGAATAGTAAAATTTTAAGTTAATAAAAAATAATTAGGGTATTTTTTACTGCATATTTAACTATAAACATAAATAGTTTTTATTGCCAATTTAAAGCAACAAATATGCCAAGGAGTTTTAAATTGGGTATAATTTTATTTTTTAACTAAAAAAATGTCTATTGAACAATATTTTATTTTTATTTGCAGTTATGGCGTCAATAACGTAAAAGTAAAAAACAATAAAATATTTGTAAGCCTAAAATATACTCCAAAGCACGAGACAATTAAAAAAAAATTGGAAACCTTCCTGTCCTATATATAAGGACAAAATTAGAAAACGAGAGGGAACTAAACCTGTTCGAAAAGGCATTTAAAAAGTATCAGTTTAACCCAAAGAGGAAGAGTAGGAAGAAAAAGAAATTGACTTACCGAACCTGACAATACCGAAATCAAAAGAAGAAAAGTACGAACTCCACCACTAAAAAAATTAAAATCGTTTCAAGAGCAATTTGAAATTTTTGCGACCGCTTCTTCATCGTCGTCAAAAACCCCATCACCAAAAGGCATTTCTGCACCTCCCAATACACCGACTTTAAAACCTGTGTTGGAAAGAGAAGAAGAAGAAGAAAGTCAAAGATTTTAAGCAATTTTTTATATTTATTATAACTAATAATACAAGGATGTTATGAGTAAAAGAAAAAGAATATTTTAAACGTTTTTTTTTTTAAAAGTTTTATAAGGTAAACAAAAAAACATATTTTTAAATTTTACCAACTAAATCTATGTTATTCTGATTATAAAGAAACCATTTTTTTAACAAAAAACATGTTCTCTAGCACAGTTTAAAATGGTTTGTAAATGATTTTTACAATGAGAATAACTGTTATAATGCTTTTTTAATTATTCTAAATTAATACAACCTATATCTAGTAAATCAATAATTTCATTACGAATAAGTTTGCTTAACCACATTTTTTTTGTAAGCCTTTAACAAAGACTTTATCTTTTTTTCTTATTACATTTTTTATAAATAGAGAAATACGTTCATATGATAAGTAATTATTATGACGACTATCTCAGGTAAGTCCATGTACATTATTTGTTGACCATTCAATATGTTTGGTAATTGTTTTGTTAAAACAATTAAGGGGTTGTGGCATTTTAACAAGACGATAAAATATTTTGCTGTTTTTAATATTTATGATGGCAATTTCTTTACATATAAAATCGCTGTCTTTATATTGAAAACCTTGAACAGCCAAAATATACATGTTTTTGTCCAAAAACTTTTACGGCACTTGTAAGTGGATTATACTTAATTAATCTGTCTTGCAATATTAAACAATAAGCTGTAGTGTTAGCTGGTATAGTTTTTCTGTTTCAAATTTTAGGCGAATGTCCACTGCACCTCCCTTAAGAATGTCTTCACTTTGGCGTAAACAGTCGACCACTATCAGGGATACTTCTCTTTAAATTTAATAGGATCAAAACATGGGTCACTGTGATGTTTATAGTAGTATGACTTTTGAAGTTGTGCATACATTTCATAAAGAATGGAATATTTATTATCTTCAAAATCTAAATTTAGATTATCATAGGGGTATACTTCGGAATTTAAATAAACTTTTAAATTAGATAAATAACAATGATTAAAATGACTCATATTTTTTGAAATATTGTTTGGAAGGCAATAATTATAAAACGTGGTTTTTTAACTGATTTGAAGATTTTACAGGCCATGTGTGAGTTTTTGATTGTTAAAGTTGAAGATATTCATGTAATTTCCAATTTCTAAAAGCTATATAAGGATCTTGATTACTCTCAAATTGTTTTCATAATTGCAACTTTTGATTATCGCTAACGGTCACGTGTGGCATTTTCCATAAAATTTTGCTTAGTGTTACTTTATAGCTTTCCCTTTTGTCTTCTTTTTCTATAATTCCATTTAAATCAGCATGGCTTCTTATTAATACTAATTCTTGACGCGAATTCATAGAGTAATTTCGGGGAATATGGAATAGACCGGGTAATATCGAATACGCTGAATTTTTTAAACAGAAGGAGTCAGCTATGTTTTGGTAGTGAAAGTAGTTGAATTTAATCTATTATAGTTTCCCTATGTGAATTATCTCAACTGCTAACGTTTTGAATTTTGGCAGTTGGCATCATTGCGTATTGCACTTTTCGAGAGTTTTTGAACGTTGCTTTTTGCTGTTTGTTTTGTTAGTTATTTCTTTAAAATAATCCTTTATTTCATCAGGTAAGTGTATATAAGTACTAATGAAATTATTGATTGTACAAATGGCAAGTTACTTCAACCAATATATTTCTGGGGTCTTATTATATCTACCGCTGATGTTTCGGGTATTATGGAATATTCCATATTTCACGACAATAAAGTATTTCATATTAGCCGAAGATTTTTGTCTAAGTGTAAGTAGTTACATTGTCTAGGATTACTTCTTAATCTTTTTACTTTATATTTGCTGATTTTCTAACGGTTTTCTATAGATGCATCAAAATACTATAGTATAGAAGCATAAGGATTCTCAAATATTTTTTTTTTTGGCAGATCCGATGTCTTGCTCGAAAAAAAGGAAACAGTGGAATCCTGAAGATATGGAAAAAGCTATCAAGGCTGTAAGAAGTAAAAGTTTAGGCTACTTGTCTGCTGCAAAACGATTTCATGTTCCGCGTGCCACTCTTCATCGCCTCTGTAACAAAGAAGGTTTCCCTAAAACGGTTTGCCAAACTACTTTGGGAAGGAAAACTGTTTTGTCGCCCGGATTGGAAAAAGAACTTGTGGAATATTTATTGAAAATGGATAAAAAGTATTTTGGCTTGACTCGTAAAGATGTGCAATCTATGGCGTTCCAGCTTGCAAGGCGTAATAACTTACCGCATCCGTTTTCATTTTTGCGTGAGTCTGCTGGAAAGGATTGGCTCTATGCATTCATGAAGAGACACCAAAAGATATTGAGTTTCAGAAAACCTACTGGCACCTCAATCGCCAGAGCTCTGGGTTTCAATCGAGAGAACGTCGAAGAATTTTTTGTTCTTTTGGAAAACATAATGGAAGATAAAAACTTTCCCCGGACCGAATATATAATGTGGACGAGACGGGGTTGTGTATTCTTCAGTCCAGATGCCCAGAAGTAGTTTCTATGTGAGGCAAAAAACAAGTGGACGCTCTCACGTCGGCCGAACGAGGATCCCTGGTCACAGCGGTATTGTGCATGAATGCTGCAGGGGGATTTGTGCCTCCTATGCTTATCTTCCCCCGGAAAAACAGCAGCGAGCAGATTAAAAAGGAGCTCCTCCGGGAACTATATTTCGCATTTCATCCATCAGGATGGATTCGAACTGATTTATTCACGCGGTGGTTTGATCACTTTTTAGAAAAAACAAAACCTACACAAATAAGTCCAGTGCATCTTGTACTTGATGGCCACCATACACACACTTGGAACTTAGATGTGGTTATTAAGGCAAGAGACAATTTTGTCACCATAATGTGCTTACCACCGCATACTACACATAAGATTCAACCCCTGGACAAGACTGTGATGGGTGCACTAAAAACATTCTACAATGAAGAAGTAAGAATTTTTTGCGGTCAGAGAATCGAGCTATAACACACTATGATATATGCGAACTATTTGGACAAGCATATTTAAAAGTACAAACAGCGGAGAGATCCATTAGGGGATTCAGTGCAACTGGGATATATCCTGTACGAAGAGATGTTTTTTGTGACGAAGATTTTGTGGCTAAACAGCAAAAAGCATCAAACAGAGATCTAATCACTGCAGATGATGGAAATGCAAGTCTTCCAAATGTTCTTCCCACAGATGTCGTACCCGTGCCAGAATTAAAAAGAAAATTGGCACAAGAGGCAGAAAAATGTGGAAAGGCAAAAATAATAACCTCGACGCCAAATAAAGATGAACTAGAAGAGTCCATTATTGTTTCACGCGATAAGGTTACAAGAAAGATAACTAACGAAGCTGGTCCAAGCTCTTCGAAGGCGCCAAAGAAAAAAGACTAAACCGTTTATCAACTTCATCGTCGTCTTCTCAGTCGGATCCTGTCATATTAGACGACGAATCAGATGATGACGAACTGCCACTATCTACCTATGTCAAAAACCAAATTAGCTTCTGACAATGCAGAGTGCATTTTTGCCAGGAAACCTTTACCATGAGTCGTAGTAGAGAAGTATGGTTGCAGTGTGTTATCTGTGAAGAATGGGCTCACGAAGCATGCTTCGGTATTAAGGGGGATGTATTCGTTTGCGATTTTTGCAAATAAACTGTTTATAAAGTTTATATATATATATATATATATATATATATATATATATATATATATATATATATATATATATATATGTTTAAATTACACAAAAACTTTTATATTTTTTTAAATTTAATTTTGCTTTTTTTTAATTTGAATTCCAATGAAATTAGTACAATTCTTTCAGTGTATAGCGGGTAATGAGGGATTCTAGATTATTTGATTGGTTTTTATATACATTTTGTTGATAATTAATGGGAATATTAAAGGAGTTTTGATGATAGAGAAAAACTATTTTTATATTCTATTTTAAAATGGGTTTTTAAATGCAAACGTATCGTTACAAGTTCTTTTCTAAAATTAAACAGTCCTCCATTTTGATCTGTTATTTTAAGTATAATTTCGTCAATAAAGCGCGTGCTTATTGGTAAATATATTACATTTGACGGTCTTTCTACTATTTTATAACCTGGAGCAATAGTAGGATAAAACATATGTATACACACAAAAATTCTAGTTTATATCCAAAACTAAAACCACTCTTGACGGGATTATCTTGTATCACATGTAACTCCTTTTGCGCCCACAATAACAATATTAAGACAAGAAAACCCTAATCTTATTTTTAAAAACATGCTCGTTTTGAAATTCGAAATAAGGTTTTGTTTAATCAAGGTATCTTTATATCTAATCAAGAACATGTTACATTTTGGATGAAGAAAAATTATTATTTTTAAATAACTCTTAAACTCATATTATTTTAATTATTTCTACAGTTCTCTCAATATTTTGACTGGCTTTAACCAATTATTTGCTTTAGGATTTACTCAAGTGTAACTTCTTTTACCTAAAACCTCTACATTATCGACCTAATATTAGCTATACTTGGATTGAGTTTAAGCATCTTGCTTGGACAGTAATTCTATGGATATCCATTATTATAGGAATTTATTACTGTATTACATTTGACGCTTATTGCAATAACTTTAAATATATCAACAGGGTTGTCAGATATATGTATTTTTATTTGATTCAATTTTTTATTTTAAATCCCATGGAAACTGCCCAATGATTTTTTTACTAAAATCAATACTCTTAGTCGAATAGTAAGACCGATTTCAAAATCATAGGGGTAGTTTTCCCATGTATTCCTTATGGGAGAAATTTAAGGTTCGATCTGCAGTTTATCGCCATCCCAAGGCCTATCATAAAATAGGGGATGATTTTTAACCACGTGATAGTTTTTATAGATAGGGGTAGCACCTGAAGTCATCCACCTATAAATTTAAAAAGTCCTGGACCGGGATTCGAACCCGTAACAGCTGCGTGAGGACCCAACGCCATATACCAGCACGCTATAGAGCACATGATAATTTAAATGATGAACGAGGCTTAATTGAAGCCTGGGTATTAGCATGATAATGAATCAATGCATAGTTGCCAGACCCTAATACTGATTTTAGTTGAACACCTGGAGATGACATCACCGCATATTAATATTCAAACCGAAGCGGCAACGCTTCTGCACGAGAAACCGATGTTATACCGCGAAGCCATCCGGGCATTAGAAAAAATTAGTCATAAAAGCAGTTATGGTGTTTTTAATAAATAATATTTAAGATTAAAAAATTATAACAATATTGCAAAAAACTAATTAAAAAAAAAATAGTGATATGTTACACAAAGGCCCATTTTACTAACAGAATTTAATTGAATGAAAAAGTTGACACGAAATACAGTTTAATTTCTTCCCTATAACTAAATATATTCTGACGCGAAATCTTATCGCGAAATGTATAAACCACACAAAATTGATAAGACCACGCAGGGTTTAATTTGAATTAATATAAATGCTAAAAACGGGAAAAATGGAGGGGCGGTGCTTAAATACTGAAGTCAAAGCCATTTTTGATTATTTTAAAAATTTATTTCGCGTTGTGAAAAAAGGCCACTGTATTATTCACACGAGGGTAAGTTTTTATTTTATTTTTAAAATGTGTGTAGAACGTGTTTTTATTTATTTAGAATTACTGCTCATTACATTTTTCACGCAAGAGGTTGTGTTTCCGGTGGTTAACGTAAGTTTTGATTATTTATAAAATATATCAAAATATTCACAAAATAATTTTAGAACTCTGTGGTTGTAACAGATCACCCCCAGACGCAGGGGACGCAGATGAGGAGTGCGTTTGGGTGATGGTGCCACCCGGCACCGATTTTAACGTAAAATTCTATGTAAACCATGTATCGCTACTTTACAAGTATAAATAAAATATTTTAATATAATTATAAAAATACCCAGGGGAACGCCAGTAGATGGGATTCACCGGTTCTAGGCCACTCAATCTTCCGGAAGAATCGGAAGAATGTATTCTAGACCACATAATCCGCGGAAGAATTGTAAGAAGAATATTGTAGTAGCACTAAAGGCTTGCGTATTAAAACATACATCCCCTAATCGTGGATTTAAAAAATAGTTAACTTGACACCAAAAACAAAAAAAAATCTATGTATTTAAGATTATATTTAAAGAGTATAATATTTGTTTAAAGTATTTATCTTGTTTAGCAGTTATACAAATAACTTATTTATAGAATGGGTAATTAGAATTAATGTATGTATTTGTTTTTCCGGAAAAATAAGTTAATTGTGTTGTTTTTTGTATGATGCAATTTTTAAATGATTGCATCATTCGACTTTGTTTACGGTTAAATTTAAATACTTTATTTTTTATAAATTAATTTTAATGGATTTGTTTTCCGGAAAATTTATTGTTTAGATGAACATATTTTACATAATTAGAATCACACTAATTAATGCAATACGTTGCAATTGCGTTTTTACCAATTATAAATACATCTTATGATTGTGAAAGAAGTAATAGTTCAAATTCAAGTTTTGTGTGGTAAAGTGTTAGGAATAAAAAAAAATGGCGGAAAAACCAGATAATTTTTTGTTTAAATATTTTTATTTATTTTTGTGTTTTTTTAATATATTACTAAGGTAAGACAAATTTTTTTTTTTTAATTGCAATAGATTTGATGTTTAAAAGTGAGCGAGGTGCAGTTGCACCCCAGTGTTTTCAAAATATTTTTTCCCTGTAGAATATTAATTAATAATTTTTAGGTATTTTTTTAAATAAATTTTTGATACAGTATATTTAAAACAGAATAAAATATTATTCATTATTTATTGTTATAAGTTATCGAGTTACGCATAAATTTGGGGAACTGCGCCGGCAGCGTGTAGCGGCAGCGTTCGTACGCGGAACACTGCTTAAATACGTTTTCCATAGAAGTGGTTTCGCTCGCGCGTTCCGCTGCGACTTGCTGCCGGCAAAGACGCGCCGGTGCCGGCTAGACTGGTGGATAGAGCAGTCGAGCTGCAGCTGGTGATAAGTGTAGATGGGAAAATGGCTCGCTTCTCTTGCGATGACGATGAGATGTTACTTGAAGAAGTGCAAAAATATACATGCATATATAATTATGAAGACATGAATTACAAAAATTTTGTTATTAAAGAAAATGCATGGAAAGATATTGCTGTTTCGGTAGGGAAAAATGGTAAGTTAATAATTGAAAATTAATATATTTATTGTAATATCAGTATAATCAGTTATAAAGGCACTCATATAATACTAAGATAGTATGTTATTATAATTGTCAAATATGTACTTGATCCATAAAGGCTTCATTATTTTGTTTTTGCAACCTGTTTATCTTGCCAACTTACTGCTCCTTCTTGAATAAAAAAATTCATTAATTCGTTTCTGACATGGAAGCCCTCAGCATTTTGAAATCCGCCAGTTCTTGTTAAATTCTGGAAATTATTAGTTGGTTTTTCATTTGGATCATATTCGAAGTGAGGAGTCTTGTTATTTTCCAAGTACCCGTCTCGAAGTAGGTTATGTAGACAACAAGTGGATAATATTAAGTCATCACATGTTTCAGGTTTTATAGCTATATGCGTGAAATATACTCTAAAAACCTGGCTTAATATTCCAAATGCATTTTCGGTCACTCGTCGAGCTCTGCTCAATCTGTAGTTAAATATAGCTTTTTCTTTATGCAAATTTGATGATAATTTGTTAAACGGTTTCATTATGTGCTTATGCAATCTGAATGCTTCGTCTCCAATAATTACATGAGGTATTTTTTTGTTGGAATTTGGTAGCATTTTATCCGGAGGGAAAAATCTGCCGAGTTCAATATTTTCTCTCCAAAAGTTGATTTGTTAAAGATTGAACTATCGCCTTCCTTACCATACGATCCAACGTCCACAATGACAAATTTGTAGTTTGCGTCAACTAATGCAAGCATTACAATGGAAAAATAATCCTTGTAATTAAAAAACAAAGAACCAGATTTTGCGGGTGAAAAAATTCTTATGTGCTTTCCATCTAGGGCTCCAACACAATTTGGAAAATTCCATCGTTGCCAAAAATCATTCACGTTGTTTTTTAATATTTCCCTTGATGCTGGCGGAAGAAAAATTGGCACCAAGTTTTTACGAATGGCAGCCAATGTTGTTTTAACGATGATACTTATGTAACAGTGGGACACTCGGAAAGCAAAACTCAATGATCTAAACGTTTCGCCTGTAGCCATGTACCTGAAAAAAATTATTGCATTGATTAAAAAAATAGTATAGTACGAAAATAAGGTTTTTAGAAGCGGGAAAATAGTTTACTTACAGAGGCGAAGTCGAGGTTGGTAACATTTTCGAGCTTCTGATAAACCATTTTCAACAAATAAAACAAGCTATTTTTTCTACGATCATTTTCTATCCTACATTGAAAAATACTAAGGTGTATTAAATTGCAATCCGCGAAATGAACTATTCACATGTGAATTTTTTTTCCAATGACAAATTAAGGTATATCTGTAACGAAAGCTAACACTATGGGATTTTTCTCACTGAAGATGAAAATTCAATTTTCATCATAGTTTACTGCCAGCGAAAGTTTTTATTTCGTTAGTGGTCGTAGAAAAAGATATTTTAAAATATAATAATGTTTGGCCCTGTTGGTTTCTGGTTTGCATACTTTGGCAATTATAAACGAATAAAAATTATTATCAATACCCATACTAAGATAAATTACCTACATTATTTTTTATTACAGCCGATGAATGTAAAAAACGTTGGAAAAGCATTAAAGATCACTATTTCCGAATTAAAAACAAAGCAAAGATGGGGACTGGTTCTGCTGCTTTAGATAAGCCTATAAAATGGAAATTTTATGAAAAACTTTCATTCCTCGGCAGTATTAAGCATCAAAGGAAATCCATAAATACTATGGAAGAACAAATAAGAAGTCCCGTGGATACTGATACCGAAAATCTTACAGCCGATGAATCCACTGCAGAAAAAACCGATTTCGAAGATTTCAATTCACCATCACCTGTAATGACATCTGACAGTATGAGCTCAACACCTTTTTCCAATCAAAAATCCAAAAAATATGTAAAAGGGAATCGAAAGAATCTTTTAATATAAAAGGTTTTGAAGAACGAGCTGAAAAAAGAATGGAACTCTTAGAATCTCTACATAAAAAAGGCAGGCTGAAGAAGAAGATGAAATTGATTATTTTATGAAAAGTATCAGCCTAAGCGTAAAAAAGCTACCTACCGAATTAATTAGTGAAGCAAAAATAAACATTTTGACTGTTGTAAATAATTTGGAAAAGAAAGCTCGAGAAACAGAGAAAAACGTCCAGATCACAAAAGAAACTACTACCCATTTAAGTTACGATAATACAGCAGACACCTATACACCAAATTATCTAGAATTATTTTAGTTTTAATAAAAAATAATACTTTCTTACCTTAATGTTATTGCTAACTTTTCCCTTGCTGTGATGGGCTTTTGCACGAAATTTGTACTATCTTTTGTGATATCTTCTTGTATTAAAGATAAAACAAAATCAAATTGTGCCGGATTTAAACGAAAAAAGTCTCTGAATTTTTTGTGATCTTCATTTAGGTGAGAATTAACTAATATATTATAAAACCCTTCGGTTTTTCGGTTCCGGAATATTTCATGTATTTTATTTCGTTTTCTAATTGTTCTCCTAAGCAACTGTTCTTCATCTTCTTCCTCCAATAGTATTAAATAAACAATATCTTCCGTCATTTTTGTTTATTAATATGTCTTGCAACGATGCAATCACTTACAAGACTGGCCGGTCCTGCTCGTTCCTCCGTTCGCACCGAAACCACCCGCCAGCGACGGCGCTCGGCGACGTTCGCCGGCAGCCGGCACACGCTGCCGGCGTGCGCACCACCGAAACCATACCTTAAGGGTAAACAATGACCAAAAATGAAAAAAAATGTAAAATTATTTTAATTAGGGAGATAACTAATTATTTAAAATTAACCAAAGAACGCGAATTATATTATTTTACCTAATTGCTTTCCTTTTTTTGTTTTAGACTGATATGGATGAGCTTCTTATAAAAGCGGTCGAAAAGGCGGAGATGGAGTTGTCAAATTCAGGCAAAGAAGAAAATAGTGAGGAGAAAAAGGACGTAAGTAGACAATTAGTTTGTTCCTAGATAGTTTTTTTTCACCCTTTCGGGGTCATCCCACCCAGGTCCGACGACCGCCCCCTAGGTGGTGCACTGCAGCCTGAAGGCTTATTGTACCTTGACCCCTACTCCTTCTCATTCACACACCATTCATTCCATAACTTGGATGGTTGTTGCTCGGTCCGCATCCCCGAGCAGAACACCGTGTGCCGTTGCCCAAAACACCGCCGTTGCCGGACACCCATCCAAATTATGGGCGCGCATTTCACTGCTTAACTTCGGAGATCGACGCTTGCCGATACAACCGAAGCAGCCACAAGCGCGCCTTCCTAGATAGTTGGTTGACGTTTAAAAGTTAAATATTTTAGTTTCTAAAATAGAAAGTGTTCCATGTTTGTTTGTTTACTGGATTAACCAGGGGTTAATAAAGAGTAAAAGTAAATAGTTTTAGATATTAAAATATAGTTTATACCTACCTGAATATTTTTTTCAGACTGAAGAAATATTAGCCAACATTGACCTAACGCTGGAGGAAGAGGAGGAAGAGGCCCCGGTCCAGCAAGGGGTCATGGAGAACGAGGAGGAGGTGGAACAGGCCCCGGTCCAGCAAGGGGTCATGGAGAACAAGGAGGTGGTGGAACAGGTCCCGGTCCAGCAAGGGGTCATGGAAAACGAGGAGGTGGTGGAACAGGTCCCGGTCCAGCAAGGGGTCATGGAGGACGTGGAGGAGGTCCCGGTCGCATGTTCAGATGTAACAGTCAAAATATCCACTTCGCCGAGCCGAAAGCGGCCGAAGTTTTTTTATATGTAACGTGCACGACAGCACTTAAATGGACATCCAGACTGTTACATTAATCGCATTTTTGCATTAGTCAAGCGAAAGAAACTTGTGCAGATATTTTGTTTGTTTTTGGCTGAAATGGATATCGACAACATAATGAAAAGTGTTAGTTTTAATTCAAAACTAATTGAAAAATCGTTTTATTGGATTAGTGCAAAGGATAAAGAAGAAATTGAGGTATTACACTTAATAACTACTTATTTTATTATTGAAGGTTATGTGATTGTGTTAATGTAAATATTGTTTTGGCGCATAAATCATGACAGTGCTACAGTGGCGTAGGGGATTTTATTTTATTTCATACAAAGGTTAATGTATAAAAACGTATATATTGTTTTGGCGCGTAAATCATAACACTACTCCAATAGTGTATAAATATTAAAAGTTTTGTCTAATTTTATTCCATCGTCTGACAAAATTAAAATGCAAATATTTCGAAAATAATTTTATAAAATTTAAATAAATGTAGCACCTTTCTTTACTTTAAATATCACAATTTTTCGAAAAAAAATGCAGGTGGAAAATGTTTTTGATTTTTGTTTCAGAAATTTGTAGAAGAAACCAAGAAATTAGTAAAGTGACATGGTCAATAGAAAAAACAATTGAAAAGGATAAGGCTAGAAACAACTTGTTTAAGCGAATTTATTATTGCCATTTTAATACAAGGCGAAGAAAAAATACCACAGATTTAAATAAGAAAAGGTCAAGAAACATTGATTGTCCAGCAAAATTAATAATAACTTTAAAGAAAGTTATACCTATATCAAAGTCTAAAGCCAATAATTCATTTAATAAAGTGGACAAGGAGTATCCTTGTTTATTAGAATTTTGAAACAATCACAATCATAGATCTGATGTTGGTGAAGCTCTACGTGCCAGACCTTTGGGGGACGATGCAAAAAAGGCTATATTTAATTTATTTGAAAAAGGGCATTCTGTAGCATTGGCTTATCATACGTATTGTACTACAAAAATTGAAGAATTGGGTGATGAGTATTACGATAAAATAGGCGATCGTCATTATTTTCCATCGAAAACTGATGTGCGAACTCTTTGGACTAAGAACTTCAGGCAGCAATATGGCGAGCGTAGTGGCCCAGAAATGCTAAAGAAATGGGAAGATGTATTAATTTCGGAAAATGAAAGAAATGGGACATTATTTAAAATATCTACCTTTGGCGAAAACTATTCAATTTCAATAAGCACACCTATAATGCAAAGAGCTATAAAACTACCTCAGGCATTGGAAATGATATTTGTGGATGCAACAGGAAACTGTGATGTTCAAGATCATAAAGTAAATTTTTTTGTTACGCAATCTCCTGTGGGAGGTTTGCCAATTGGGTGTATTTTAAGTAGTAGTCAAAAGAAGGATATATTTCAAAAAGCGGTACAAGCTCTACTCGATATATTCCCGGTTAAAATACAGCCATCTGTCATAATGACAGATGACGACTTGGGGAAAAGAAATGTCCTACAAAACTGTTTTCCACAATCAAAAATGCTTTTATGTACATTTCATGTTTTAAAAGCATGCTGGCGTTGGCTTACTACTGCAAAAAATAAAATTCCAAAGACACATAATCAACTTTATTACCAGTTATTCCGAAAGATTGTATACTCAAACTTAGAAGATAAGCTTTTTGAAGCCAAAAAATATTGGGTGAACAATGTCAACATTCCAACTTTCTTAAATATGTGGAAAATATGTATTTACGAATTGAGACTTGGTGTTCGCTTTACAGGGTTAATTTAATTTTACGCGGCTCGGACACAAATAATTATGCAGAAGTAATGTTCCGATTACTCAAGGATATACCTTTAGAACGCACAAAAGCCTTTAATCTTACTCAATTAGCTGATTTTATATGTACTGGATTTGAAAGATATTATCAACAAAGGATTCTTGATATTGTCTTAAACCGTGAGAGTAAAGCAGTTAAACTAAGATATTTGCCAAAAGAATTGGCTGAAAATGTGAATATAAAATACATAGGAAATCATCAATATGAAGTTGTAAGTTTTAGTGACCCTAATATTACTTATCAGATAGATATGATAACATGTATGTGCAGTTGTCCAGTTGGATATAAGGAAAGCACTGAAACACAAGCTGCAGTATTTTCAAAATTTGGCATTTTAAAAGTAATTAATACTTTAACAGACGAAAATAAAATATTGTTTTATCAAATTGCTACCGGTAAAGAACCAAAGAAGACATTATTTTATCCATTACAATCACATGAAACTTTAGACACCTGTCATACATCAAACCGAGCATCAAACTTAATAAGTCCTAATGAAGTGGATGCTTCTATCACAGAACCAAAGGTACCGAAAGAATTTCACGCGGTAGAAAACTTGAGGTTCGGAAATTGAAGCAACGAAAACAGCATGGTTGGCATATAGTAATGCAATTTTAAAGCACATTGAAGATGATCCAGAACAATTCCTACCAGCTGTCAAACGGCATTTGGATAATTTCAAGAAATATGCTACTTCTGTACCATCCCTATTATCAGGTCTCCACACAGCTTACAAATACAAGGGAGCACTTAAAATCCAATCAGGCAAAGCTGTTAATTATAAAATTTCAAGAAAAGGAGTAAAAATTAGTGTTCAGCCAACTGCCGTTGCTAGACAAAAATCCAAAATCTCTGGTAAAAGAAAACTCGTAGGAAGACCCTCTTTAAATAGCAAAAAATCATGTGTTACAGCACCACATTCATTAAGTGTATGCGTAAAGAACAACCGTGGTTTGGGATCCAACAAATCAAAAAAATAAATTATTTGTATTTGACTGTTTTCCTTGTCACTTTATCATTATCACTTTAATAAAAAATATTATATTTCTTAAATATATTTTAGATTAGAGGTGTTTTTTTATTATAATACATAATAATGTGCAAAAATACTAAATTTAAATAATTAATGAAATAAAAAAATAACAACATTAGGAAACTGAATTTGGAAAGTTTTTTAGTCTATAAAGGTATACTCCTCGGTATAAGCCAACATAAACTTAATAAAAATATACTATACCTAATTAAATCACATCATAGAATGTATGTAAATATTCTAATTATTATTAAAAAAATATAAATTAACTAGTTATATGTAACAGTCTGGATGTCCATTTAAGTGCTATCGTGCACGTTACATATAAAAAACATTCGGCCGCGTTCGGCTCGGCGAAGTGGATATCTTGACTGTTACATCTGAATATGCGTCCCGGTCCAGCAAGGGGTCATGGAGAACGAGGAGGAGGTGAAACAGGCCCCGGTCCAGCAAGGGGTCATGGAGAACGAGGAGGAGGAAAGATTCATGTACATGAACGACGGAGAGGCGGCCCCGGCTGAAAATGTAGACCAGCAGAATGGGGATAGAGATGTGTGGCTCAATTATGAGTCTTGGCAAGTGAGTAAAAAAATAACTTAAAAAGTATTGCTTGAAAAACATTCCTTTAGAAACTTGTTTTTTTTTGGCAAATGAGTATTAAAAAAAGTTAATAAATCAAAATTTTTAGTGAGCTTAAGTAATTGAAAAAAATAGGCTTGAAAAACAACTATATCTTTTTTTTCTTCTTACAGGGATATTTGGATTATAAATACATGGTAAAAGAGATTAAAAACGATCGCATAATGGTTAAAAAAGCATCGACCTCCACCAGAAGCGGCTGAAATTTCTAAATTTGAAGCTTGCCTTGTTTCGCCAGTTAAGGGAGGTTATAAGAATTCACAATATGCTAAGGGACAGGATACAGGGCCTGAAGAAGTAGGAAGATAGAGTGGATAGAATATTTTATTTTGTAGATGTAGATTTTATTTTGTATATTCATTAATAAAAAAATATATTTACTCAAAAAAAACTCATTTCTTAGATCTTTTATAATTGTTAGGAAAAAAATATGGGTATTCCTTAACCTAGATGCCTAACATTGGGAATTTTTAGTTAAGGATACACAGTGGTAAAAAAAAAAGTTAGTAAAATGATTTAGTTGGGAAGATAAGTAATTGTTTAAAATTAAGCAAAAAAAATACAATAAGTTAAAAAATAAAACACTAACCTTTCTTTGTTTTAGCAATAATAGGGTTTAGGCATTATTAGGTTAAGAATCAGCCTCTATAACTAGGAAAAAGAAAAAATTAAATAGTTGGGAAAAAATATTTTAAAAAATAAAAAAAAGAAATGTGTTTTTTCGTTAGAATTTATTTAAAATTGAATAAATTTTACAATTTGTTAAAAAATAGAAAAGTAAAAAAAGTAATAAATTAAATAATTATATCAACCTTAATGTTCTTGAAAGTATTTTTCGTAGTATAGGGTTTCATTTCGTTAACGAATTCTGGGGACACCCTTTGATATTTCTGAATATATTCCCAATTACCGCTGGCCTTATGTTCTCGAATAAAATCTTCGGACAAAGTCTGGTAAGTCGAAATATAATCCCAATTAACCATTGTCTGGAACTCTCGAATAAAATTCTCACTTAAAACTTGATATTGGGAAACGTAGTCCCAGTTAACTTTGTTTAAAATGGTTCTGATAAAATCTTCTGTGAAACGTTGTTTTTTACTTAAAATACTCCAGTTTAAATCTTCTTGAAAATAAATCATAAACCTTTCCTACAAAAGGAAAAAGTTTGAAATGGTATTCCACACTTTAGTGCACGACATCTTAATGGTTAAATTCGAGCTTCGAATGAGACGTTAGGGCCTCGTTGGTCTATATATACGTATATTTTGGTGACGTCATAACGTAATTAAAAGTTTTTTCAATATATTAGGAAGAAAATTGACAAAACGTTTAAATTATCGAATAATGAAGACAGTAAGGTTTAATGAAGAAGCTACGAAAATTCACTACATGATTGCTTGGAACTTTGCTTATAGACAAGCACGTAAGAGCAATTTTCAACAATATATTTTGGATAGATATCGGTTTCAAAGAAGAATACAAGAAGCGGCAACCCCGTTGGAGAAGATTTTTGATCGAGATCATAGAACCAAAGTGTATGAAGAACGCTTTGGAAATAAAATAAAGTATTGATTAAAAATATATTTATTTTTTGTGTATTACAACAATTCATTTTTATCAATCCATGCATTATGCGATTTGTTCATTCCCAACCATTTCACGTAAACCTTATTCCCTCTTCTCCTTAGAATATTTTCCACCAGGTATACATTAGGATGTTTTACCTTTTGAAGTTCCTCCTCGTAAAAACCACCCTTTATATCTTCATTTTTATCATCCTTTAACAAGTAGGTTGTGGGATTTGTAAGTCTCACCTCCTTAATTTCGAAAATTTCGTTAGACCAGTTTGGCGTGTATCCTTTTTGAAAAGCCTCCCTAAATTAACTTATTCTTACAAAGTCACCTTTTTTAAACCTTGGATTTCGCGGATCGACGACTTCCGGGTATGTGTAGGAGGATTTTAAGACGTCAAAGGCGTTATATTCGTTTACGTCTATAGGTTTCATTCCCGTTGTTCTGTGTCTGGTGTTATTGTATTTACTGACAATTTTGTTCAAGATATCGTCACCTCAGAGCAACACTAAGACATCTAACAAAAAAGCGATTCTGAGATAACCACATGTTCAGTATCGCAAATAATGCCTTTACTTAATGCAACACTAAGATATTTCCTAAAAATTAACTGTAATTTAATATATTACATATCCGTCGGTTACACATGACCTAAAGTTAATTTTGAGTTAGTGCAACTCTAGGTTAAGATAATATATCCTACTGTTTCATAATTTTTTCACTGTTAAGCTACATAACCTACTGTTGCACGAGCAAAAATTTTTACGGCGGAGGTGGTCTATAGCGCGTATTAACACGTTTTTTCTTGTTAGTAAATAATTAGAACCTTAGTTCCGTGTCTATAGTGATATTATTTTAACGTGAAGGGGTTAAAAATTAACTATTGTGATTGTGTTTTTGTGTAGACGTATTTTTATGTTTTATTTGTTTTCTGGGAGATTAAATTTTAACAAAATATTATTTGGCTTTTCTCCAGAATAAAATTTAAAAGTTTATTTAATATTTTAAGAAAATTAAAACTTTTATACATTATGAAGAAACAATTCTGCTCTTACATAATATAATAAAAGTTATTATTGCTTTAAAAGAAATGAAATAATGAAATATTCAATATTAAGTTACTTACAATACAAAGCTTTCAATCTATAAACAAAGGTTCATTGGCACTCGGTTAAAATCATTTTAATGCAATAAAATAAAATCTTAACAAGACGCCAGATAATATTTTGTTTAGATTTAGTCTCCCAGAAAACAAATAAAACATAAAAATACTTTATTATATGGCTAAACATTTTTTACTATTCTTTTTATCGGGTTAAGATACCTAATAGGTGTATCTTTTACCAGTTAATTTTTTCAAAAGTAATGTCAAACTCTAAAATGTCCATCAGACATTTCATTTTTAATTTTTTCAGTTTTCTAACAAGTTTATAAGTTTTTAGGTAAACTGTTTACCACATTTTTGGTAAACTATTTACCACATTTTTGAGACGCAACCATTGGCCCAGTTCTCGTCTGGCGTCTTGTTAAGATTTTATTTTATTGCATTAAAATGATTTCAACCGAGTGCCAATGAACCTTTGTTTATAGATTGAAAGCTTTGTATTGTAAGTAACTTAATATTGAATATTTCATTATTTTATTTCTTTTAAAGCAATAATAACTTTAATTATATTATGTAAGAGCAGAATTGTTTCTTCATAATGTATAAAAGTTTTAATTTTCTTAAAATATTAAATAAACTTTTAAATTTTATTCTGAAGAAAAGCCAAATAATATTTTGTTTAAATTTGTGTAGAAGTGCCTAAAAATGAAAAGACCAGGAAGTTTAAGACGTAGAAGTCAATATTTGGTGTATTTAGCAACTAAAAACAATAATACTAATGTGCAATCTGAGGTGAAAAAGCAAAACGGTATGTTAGAATAATATTATAATATTTTGTTTTTTATACTTTGTTAAGTTTTCAGGAGTTTTTAAATATTGCTTAACCACGTTTTTACTCAAGTTTATTTATTAATGGAACATTAAAGTTTGGCCACAAAAGCAACTGAAAATTATATTTTCTCTTTTTTCACCTTTGTGTAAATCCTATTTTAAAATATTATTTTTAATAATTTGGGTTTATGTTATTGTTTTAGTTTTTGAAGCTGAACGTAAATAAATTTACCTCTAGTTTGCAAGCGAACCCTGCTGAGTTACTACCGACGGGAATCCAGAAGATTGGGAATAATAATGACTCGTCAAAAAACGGTAACTAAATTAAACTTTTGTAGGTTTCGCAGCAATTTTACCAGTATTATATTTAAGAAGAGCTTTATTGTACCTAATTTTAATTTAATATTTTGAAAATTTGTATAATTACGCTGTTAAAGCCAAAATATTGCTTATTTCTTTAATTCCTATTTCTTTAAAGAATGTAAATCTAATATTTGGTTTATTGTTCTAGTACTTGAAACTGAAGCCCAAGCATCTACTTTGAGTGTGCATGAAAAATATAGTACTGTAGCAAACTGGTTGGAGAATCACAATCAACATTTTGATGAAGCGGATGAGCTATCAGTAATTTCGCCATTGCACAATGTAGTGGCTCAAAGAAAGAAGTTTGAAAAAAACCCATGGAAAATAATAAGCTGACTGAACTTTTACCGATGGTCGCTTTTCCAGATGTGCAAAATAACATCACTGACAATAATACCAGTCATAAATTTGATGAAGATGTAAGTGATTTTTAGCTGATGATAGCGTGTAAGATCCTGATTTTGTACCCAATGAAGAAGATAATAAAGAGTTGGATCAAGAGCTTGTCATACTAGATGAAGTGCAGGAAACTAATGAAGCAGAGATTCAAGAAAAGAACGAAAATGGACAGGAAATACAAGAACAAAATACACCCTTAAAAACTAGAAAGCGAAAGAAAAATATGGACTTATGGAAAAGGAACTTGAAAAAACAAAAAATTAATTCTGGACAGGAGTATGTTTCCAGACTGGGAAAGCTGCACAAAGCTAAATCTGTGCGAGAATGTTGTGGTGTAACATGTTTATATAAATGCTCTGAGAAAATTGGCAAAATTGAAAGACAGCAGTTATTTGACGCCTATTATCAGCTTGGGGATAAATCTCTTCAAAGAGAATTTTTATCTCGGCACATTGAAAAACTTCCAAACAAACCTGATAAACAATACAAAAAGAAAACATTTACATGCACATATTTTTTCAATGTTAATGATCAAAAAATTAGAGTCTGTAAATTATTCTTTAAAAATACATTAAACATCTCTAACTGCTCGATTGACACTGTTTTGAAAAAGATAAATGAATTGGGTTTTTAGAAACAGAAAAAAGAGGCAAACACGCAAATCGATTTAATAAAACTGATAAAAATTTAACTGAAGGTGTAATAAGACATATAAATCGATTTCCCAGAAAAGAATCTCATTATTGTAGGGCTTCCACAAACGGGAGTTTTTGGAACAATCGCTTAATTTAAGCATTATGTACCGACTCTACAAAGAAGATTGTATAAATGATGGCAGTCTTTTTGTTAAACAACACATTTATTCACACATTTTTAATACAAAATTTAACTATGGTTTTTTTCAGCCAAAAAAGATTTATGCTTCGTCTGTGAGCCCTTTAAAAATTTAAGCGATGAAGAAAAAGAAGCAAAAAAGAAACACTTCAAAAGCACCAAGAAGAAAAGGATTTATCTCGTCTGGAGAAGACAAAAGATAAAAATTTGGCTTTGGAAGATAACAATATTATGTTGTGTTCCTATGATTTACAAGCTGTTACTCCACTGCCTAATGGCAATATTTCTTCATTCTATTACAAAAGTAAACTTAACGATTACAATTTCACGGTTTTTGACATAAAAGATAAATCAGGATTTTGCTACATGTGGCATGAAGGAGAGGCCAAAAGAGGAGCCAATGAAATATCAACTTGTGTTTTTATGTTTCTAAAAAAAAGTGCTCTAGGAAAAAAGTGGTATTTTACAGTGATAATTGTACAGCTCAAAATAAAAATAAATCTTTGATGGCTATGTATTTATACACTGTTGAAAATTATGACCTAGAAAAAGTTAATCATAAATACCTTATCATTGGCCACACGGAAAATGAAGGTGATTCAATGCATTCTTGTATTGAAAGAGAGAGATCAAGAGTACTTAAAAATGGCCCAATTTATGTTTCATCTGAACTTGTTACAATTGCCAAATTGGCTAAAAAGAAGGAAAACCCATATGAAGTCAATGAGATGTCTACAGAAGATTTTCTGGACTGGAAAAAATATCTAAAACAATGGGGACAAACTTTAATGTTAATGAAAAGGGCGAAAAAGTTTTATTTAATGACCTAAAAATAATTAAAGTAATGAAAAGTGAACCAAATAAGATTTTTTACAAGACGTCATACAAACAAATAGAATTTGACAGTATAAACATTAGAAAAAAAACAAGAACTCAAAATGAAAATCCGATTTTAATCCCTGCTTATGACAAAGCACCACCAATACCAATCAACAAAGAAAACGACTTGCTTAGTTTGTGCAATGATAATTTAATACCAAAAAAGCACCATGATTTTTATAGATCACTTACAGCATCCGGTAGTTCCACGACTTACGATTCATATTAATTATTTAAATTAATTTTTGCTAGTTTCTTTTTAGTTTTGAGTTAATAATTTGTTTTTTTACCCTTATGTAATGTTTTTCGTTTTGTATTAAAAAGTAACACTGTTAATTTTGTAAAAATACACTTGTAACAGAAAAATTTGCGTTGTTTTTGCATTAAAAAAAAACTAATCATAAACTTGAAAACCAATTAAGTGTCCACTAGGACATCTAACTAAGATTTTTGGAAATGTTAATAATGTTTTTGTGCAACAGTAGGACAAGTTGTTCTAATTATTTTTTACATTTTTTTTTGACTGGTACACATAATATAAAGCTAAAAGAAGCTATGTGACCTGTGAAAACCGTATTTAAAAATATTTTAAAATAAAAAAGATATAAGTAACTGAATTTTTTGCCAAATCTTTATTTGCATTATTCTCGAAACTGGTTTTTTTTACATGTCTTACTGTTGCTCTGAGGCGACGATATATATATATATATATATATATATATATATATATATATATATATATATATATATATATATATATATATATATATATAAGTAGTGTGTAAATGAGAGAGCTGGTACATGTAAATACAGACAGACAGACAGCTGTCAAACAGATGTTTTAGAAAAAAATGTCTTGCAGACATCCGGTGATCTTTCTAAAAATAGATGTCTGGACAGCATCTGGTATACAGGGTGATGACCGGGAACTGATAGCCAGTGCACAGTTTTTTTAGATATCAGGAAAAATAGGTCTAACAGTAAATTTCACTCCTAATTAAATATGGAAACTGAAATAGTTTTTTTCCAATAAATATCTATAAGTTTTTAAGTTATTAAAATAACCCATCAATTTTTTATTATTACCAATAATACAAAAATTATTATTGATACATCAGGTTACAAAATCTATTTTTTAATTAGGTATAAGAAATACTTAATATATTTTTAGATATAAAGGTACATATTTATTTAACACATGGCTAAGGTCTTATAATATGTCTATACAAAATTTAAATTCCCACAAATAGACGGTAACACTTGTTCCATATTTTCTCATGTGCATTCCTGGGATGCACAATAAAAAGCAATTAATATTTACGACATCTGCACATTAATCGCTTGCATTCTAGATGTGAATTGTTTTATGGCTGGAAATTATATTATATTTCCTTTCTTATCCATATTTTTTCATGTCTATATGAGTTCCTTAATCATGGTGGTTTTTTAAAAAGAAGCATGTAATGTTTCTAGGCTGTCTTACTCATGAAAAATAAAAACAAACTTAATGACGGCGCGGCGTGGCAAGGCAGGGTGGGATAGACCAACAGCAAAGGAATCTTGCAGGCATTTTCGAAAAAAACCTGCTATATAAATCCCTTACTTGGGCCAGAACAACTTAGTTAAACAGTTATATGTTATTCAGCAATGAAGCTTAAAATTCCAAAGCAAGCCCAATCTTCGGCAAAAATTATTCAACATCTTAAAAAATGTGCTGACAATTCTTTAGACAATAGCCAAATTGAAATTTTGGATGGTAGTTTTTCTAAAGTAAAACCAATTGGGTATCCAAGGTCTACAAACAGTCCTAAGACGGAAGAACCTATAGGTGACATGCAGCATATTTATTCAACCGGATGTCCCATGACGGAAGAAGCATCTACGAGTGGTACTCAATACATCACACCAAAAACAACGGGATATCCAGTGGCAACCTCAACTCCCATAGCAGAACCTTCTACAAGTGGCAAACAACTTATCTGTCCTAAGTACGAAACAATTTTCGATGCAGCGTCAGAAGCAGCCTACAGTGAAAACGAGTTAAGCGCAATAGAAGAATCATTTAACATACAGGATGATATCGTCGAGGAGGATAGGTCCACATCTAACTATCT
Source organism: Listronotus bonariensis (assembly GCA_014170235.1). Lineage (NCBI taxonomy): Eukaryota > Metazoa > Arthropoda > Insecta > Coleoptera > Curculionidae > Listronotus > Listronotus bonariensis. The sequence continues at coordinate 3,871 of JACEGR010008683.1, read as the reverse complement.
TAGGAGAAGCAAATGATTTAAAAAAAACGAATAAACTGTTACATATAAAGAATATAAAGCGTGAGCAGCTATATAGAAAACGAGCAAAGCTAGAAAAAAGCTAGCTCAAGTTAATAAAGCAATTGAAAAACTGGACTACTTTATCAATTTTGCTTTAAAATTTTCAGAAGTGCAAGCAAACAACATTATGTAAACAAAAAGAGAGCGCCTCCAAGACCAAAGGATATGTTTTCTGGGGATTTTTGTAAACTAAAAACCAATTCAACAATTCCCCAAACCAGTGTATAACTGTCTTTAGTAAAATTATTTTTTAAATATTTTTAATATTCTTAAGTTTTTCTGATATTTATGATAATAAATCAAATTGTATTTAATAAAAAATAAATTGCTGTATAACATATAACTGTTTAACTCAACGAACGAACGAACGACTCGATTAAAGAATAGTAATTTACTTATTGTCTTTTATTTCCCCAAAAAGAAAAAAACGTAGGTTCAAAATACGTTTTTTTCCTGATTTCTATAATAAAACATTAATTGTAGATAAAAACTACTGAAATTGCTTTATAGTCAACATTAATGAGAATCAATTTAAAAAATCATATATTGTTTTATTCTCCTTGGAAAAAAATCACAGTTATAAATAAAAAATAGGTATCTATTTACTCTTTGCCCTTGCTTTAATAAAATATTGGTTTTAGGTTAAAATTCTAAATATTTTGTAGATAATTTATTAATGTCTATCAAGACACACTTTAAAAAATAACTTATTGTTTCCTAACCTTAAACAGAAGTTTAAAGTTAAAAATACAAGGTCTTTTTATAGTGTTCAGTTATATACTTAGTATTTCTGATAGGTTAAACTTACTTTAGGCGTCTTGAAAAATAAATCCATTTTCTATTGTCTAACATAATCCAGGTGTATATCTAACACACAATTACACCATTAAACACATCAAAAAAATATTTTTACACTTTGAGCCTACACCGACGTAAAAAATCATGGCTATGTAACTAAATAATAACTTATAACGTAATTTTGTAAACGGACTTTAACGGAAAACTAAAGTAATAATAAAGCCAATAAAACGAAATGGTAGTAATCATAATCAAATTGTACGAAAATGTGCATTTAAATTGTACCAGATAGAATAGAAACAGCACTACCATAAAGAATATTATTAACTTAAAAACAAAAAACTTACACAGCATATTAATTTAAAAAAGGTTCTATGGGAAGATATTTTATTATAGAACCCTATTTTTGAAAAATGGTGTCAAATATTCTTAAACTAGTACAATTGTATTTAAAACAACACCAAAAATCGCTCTCATTAAATAATTCTATTTTTAGGATAGTGCCAGATGATGCTTTGGTACAGTATTCCATAGTACTTTACATTAAAGCTTCCTATTATTTTATGTTTTTAACTGCAGATGTCGCAACTCCTCTTAAATTATTTTATTGCCACTGCAGATGCTGCTTTAAGGAACATTACTGTTTCATATTAAGGTTTTTGATCATTTTATGTATTAATTGGTAGATGTCGCCTTCATTACCTTTTCTGAAAATTTATTCAATTTTTGATATACTAAAAGGATTGGAAAAATAAAACCAGATATTATTTACACATATTTTTGCTTATATTTTATTATATAATATGCTATAATAATATAATAGGTAAAAGAACAGAGATACAATAATTATTTTAAATTACAGCTAAGACAAAAACGAGTTAGTACATATGAATGAAGTGATGTTTCACATATATAACACGCTGGAACACGGTCTACTAGATTTACGGGATAGTCAGTCATGTGCTTGGGAAATATTTCACATTTTAAATTTTCAGTTATATTTTGGAGGGATTCATGGAAGCAATATGTACAGAACCTCATATTTTCAGCATTATCTAGTATATGAATAACGTAATATGACTGCTTCACACACACTCGTAGCTTTTTTCAACAACGTTAGGGCCATCAAAGTTTTCTTCAGTCTCTGATTCAGAAAAATATTCATTTTCCATATTTGAAAGTAATCACACTAGTTTTACTTTTTTACTTCTTTCGGTAGTTTAGCAGAATGCAAGTTTTCCCCACTGGGTGTTAATAACCGAGCTTCTAAATCATGGAATCTTTTCTTCTCCTGCTCTATAAATTGACGTTTTTGAGCTTTTGACAATCTAGGAGGTGTTGCCCGTAAAATTAAATTTTCTAACACATATTTTTCGGCGTTATATGTCTTGCAAGGTTCTTCGTCCCAAGAGAGATCAACTAGTGTAGTCATTACTTAAACCATTTTAAATTAACGATCTAAACTTGTTATTAAATAATATTTGAACAAAATAAAAGCACCCCCCTTCTTCTTCCTCTACCACTAGATTAAGATTAACATCTGTTATATATCCTATGCTATATGGACATTTGAAGATCACATGACAATTTTTAAAATATTTTATTTTATGTAAAAAATAACATGTTTAAAAATACTTTTAAACATCTGGAAAACACATGCATTTTTATAAAAAGTAAAAAAAAGACACCCTTTAATTTTTTTAAAATATTTTATTTTATGTTAAAAAATAACATGTGGTCAGCAAATGCATAACGTAACATATCTTTAGCACATGTTTAAAAATAATTTTATACATCTGGAGACCACATGAATTTTTATGAAAAGAAAAAAACACACCCTTTTGTCCCTCTCATTATTTTCAGTTGAGCAATCAAGTTTTGAAGATGGTGGAGTCACTACTAAATGTGCCCTGTTCCCTACTAGTAGCGCGGAAAAGAAAATTTGTTGTGTGTGTCGACAGTTTTCTTAGTACTGCGCAATTGTCACCTTAAGTTAGTGCTTAAACGGAATAGTCAAGATTTTACACGATGTTTAAGTTAAATCGGCTAAAATACAAAAAAGGCGAAAAGTAAAAAAATCATTTTTTAGTTTTAAGGCGGTTGGTTCTTTCGTAGATCTAATAACTTCTGGTAACAGGTGAGTAGGTACCAAAACTTCCGATACCTACTGCGCATGCCTATCATCCTCCATTAAGGTAAAACCTAAAGGACTCTAGGATAAAGATTTTTTATATTTAACACACATCAATAATTACCGAATAGCGTAGAAGCCAATGAGGCCCTTATGGTCCAAGGTCACCTTAGTCCAACCAAAGGAAACCCTTAAAATATCCTTAAAAACGTAAATACCTTGAAATTAACCAAATTAAGCCAAGTAGATACTGCGCATGCTCCACGCGCATGCGTATTACGACGTCATAATATTTAATAATATTTCTAATTTTTTAATACCTCAAGTAGTTGTTCAAAGAAAATTCATAAGTAAAACTCAGAAACTGCCGTCTAGAAGGATATTTGTAGAATCCAATTAGAGCCCTAAGTAGCAAGATTACTTCTAACCTAAGTAGAACCTGAAAGTACCCTTAAAGGTAATTACCACGAAATTAATAAAATTAAGCCAAATAGATACTGCACATGCCTAACGCGCATGCATATTCCAATATATTGATTTTTAGTAATACCTTGGCTTTTTTGAAAGACCTTAAATTGTCAAAAATAGAAAAACTTTCCTACCCACATAACAGCATGATTAATTTCGACTTTGACAAAACGGCCTTCTACGATATAGAAATGTATTTAGTATTTGGGACGTTCTGTTTTACTGATTAATTTAATTGCGTTGGTTCTCGATGATTCATTTAACATGCAAATTAGGATTTATTTAAATTAGAATGAGTAATGTGACCTTATTTATTTAAATCAGAATGAGTAATTTGACCTTGTTTATTTAACACGTGCTATTTGCGTATTATTTAAATAAGGATTAACCTTGAGTTTGTATGGAGACCTGTTA
>JACEGR010008682.1:0-34291 GCA_014170235.1 Listronotus bonariensis | reverse complement strand
AACCATGTAGTACAAAATTTAAATACTTTTCCTACGACCACATGTGAAAATAGCAAATAGCACACTGTTTTTATGCATAGAAAATGCCTTATATCACACTAGTTGCAAAGTACTTTACAGCACTAGTGTTGCAAAGTATAATATAAAGCTGTCATCGCTGTCATTGTTATCTTAATATATATAAATCTCGTGTCACAATGTTTGTCCTCAATGGACTCCTAAACCACTTAACCGATTATAATAAAATTCTCACACCATGTGCAGTTCGATCCAACTTGAGAGATAGGATAGTTTAAATCTCAAATTATAGTCGCAATTTTAATTTATTGCTAATTATTTGTCTGTTCGACTGGGTTGAGTAAGTAATCAATAGATGGCGCTGCTATGGTAAATCTACGAACGTGTCATATAAGCTACATTTTAACAGCATAATAACCACGTGTTGTTGACGCTATAAAATTAATTAAATTTATTTTGTAGTGAACGAACCAAAAACTCCCGAGCGAAGCCGGGAATCATAGCTAGTTTAAAATAAATTTGGAGTTACCAGGCTGTTAACTGGATTTACATTGAAAATGCATGCAATATTTTTAAATGAGGACCTTTTTAATTCTAAAATGATAAATAGCTACTAGGTAGGTGATTTTTGATATAAACATATTTTTAAACAGTATAATATATCGCTGTAAGAAATAGTATATTACATTACAAGGGTGGAAAATGACTTATTTCACACGAGTGGGAATATTGTTGCACGAGGCGTCAGCCGAGTGCGACAAACCCACGCGTGTAAGAAAGTGATTTTCACACAAGTAATGTACACTATTTTTCCTACGACCACAAGTTATTCACCAAAAAAACAATAAAAGTTGTTTGTCTTCACGAAAAAATAAGAAAACAATTGAAAACTTTGCATCACTAGGGTGATATATACTTTTCCTAACTGCGATATATTATACTGTTTAACAATATTTTTATATCAAAAATCACCTACCTAGTCGGTTTTTATCATTTAAGAATTAAAAAGGTCATCATTAAAAAATATTGCTTGGCTTTTCAATGTAAATCCCATTAGCAGCCTGACAACTCCAAATTTATTTTAAATAACAATGACAGCGATGACAGCTTTATATTATACTTTGCAACACTAGTGTTGTAAAGTACTTTGCAACACTAGTGTGATATAAGGCATTTTCTATGCATGAAAACAGTGTGCTATTTACTATTTTCACATGTGGTCGTAGGAAAAAGTATATATCACCCTAGTGATGCAAAGTTGTCAATTGTTTTCTTATTTTTTTCTGTGAAGACAAACAACTTTTATTTGTTTTGGTAAATAACTAGTGGTCGTAGGAAAAATAGTGTACATTACTTGTGTGAAAATCACTTTCTTACACTCGTGGGTTTGTCGCACTCGGCTACCGCCTCGTGTAACAATATTCCTACTCGTGTGAAATTTTGTCACTTTCCACACTTGTAATGTAATATACTATTACGCACTGTTTACCAAATAAATACTAGTTTTTATTAAATAAATTGTAAGTACGGGGTGTTTTTAAACAGTTGTGCCAAACGAGATTTACCAAGTGGTCATCGAAGTATATATTATCTTATTTAAATCAAAATTTTTAACTTTTTTAAGAGCATTAATGTGTCGGCGTTAGTATACACATTATGTGTACAGACAATGCGTGGAAAGGTGACAGTCTAATGGTACGTTTACATCTGACACTTGATAAGCATGATAATCTGATGCGATATACCAATGTATGTTAATCAAAATCTAGCAATTAAAAAAATAGCTCTGGGTTTTTATTAGAAATATTGGATTTTTATTTTTTTATTGCATACATAGTATTTAAAAGTTTTTTCTATTTTTTACTAAAAAATTCTATTTCTGACTTATCTGTGATGCCATTCTTAGTTGGCTGGCCGGTAAAATTATTATCTGTATAAACTCTCATTTGCGAAACGCTTGTATAAAAGTGGTATCAACTGGGTGATGTACCATCGTATTAGTAACGTATGTCCTAAAAGTTTTGGCACACAATATTTACCGGGTTTTTTAATGAAGAAATTTATTTAAACACTAACTAGTTATCATAAATTACAACTCAATACTTAACTAAACTATACTATCGAATTATGTGGAGTGGCCCATTCTGCTCTACCAGACGCAAATTTCTTCGAATGTCTCTCATGAGGTCCTGGACGGAATTCAGTTCAATTTCTCTTAATTTCTCGTAAATTCGCCGTCTTAATTGTTCCTCATCTTGTGCTTCCCAGCCTCCATGATAAACCTTTCTAGACAGTACAGCCCAAAAATCCTCTATTGGGCGAGCCTGCGGCAAGTTTGGAGGATTATCGTTTTTGGGAACAAAAGGTATGTGGTGTTGTCGAAGCCAGTTTTGGGTATCTCTTGAGTAATGACATGATGCTAGGTCTGGCCAAAACACGATATCGTCATTAGTATGATGTTCGCGAACAAACTGAAGCAATTTGGAAAGGCAGTTATCAATATAGCTCTGACTATTCAAAGCTTCACCCCTCACTCTTCCCACAAAAGGTCGGGATACACCCCTGTTAGAAATTGCGCACCAGACAAGGATTTTATCTGCAAATTTTGCTTTATGTTTGTATCTAACATTGTCAGGGCATTCCTTTACGTTGTCCGTATAAAATCCATGTTTCCCTTCATTTCAGAATTACTCAAAGTGAAATACTTTTCGTCATCTAAAATAATGATTTTTTCATTGGCAAAATGTACCCGCCTCAGTTGACGACAACATCTTGGTATACGAAGAAGCTGCGCTTAAGAGTATTTGGGGCACTTACGTCTCTTTCGATATTTAAGACCATTCCTCCTCAATTCCAACGATATCGTACTCTTAGAAGATCTGTATTCCTAGCCAGTCTCCTCGTTGACATTCCAATCTGGTTTTTGCTCTTCTCACCAATCTCTCTGACCTCTGCACGTGGTTTTCAACTTTTGGGAGATTTAGACATGGTATTCCCTGCTCGCACTCCGCTATTGTTCTATAAACTGTTCTGCGTGAAATGTTTTCATTCTGGAATATTCGACAGATTTCAGCTTTGGGTATCCGCCCAACTAACTTGTAGATACTTTTTCATATTTCTAATTTATACGACATCTTAAAGCAAAAACTTTAAAATAAATAAATCTCAACTGACAGTAAATAAAGTAAATAAACTTTTGTTTTCAAAGGCAACTTGATATTATTTTGTTTTTGTTAAAATTAAAGACAATGAGTTTTGTGCCAAAACTTTTAGGACATACGTTACTTTCGCCTAATGATTTAAGTAATAATGAAAACAAATTTTATTAAAAAAAAGCAAAAAGTATCTAACGCCACTGACCACAGCTATTCCAAAGATACGGACTGTCTCCATATTTTGCCATAACATTAATCTGGATCGCTTCGTTGAAGATGTATTGACAAATTTATGTTTTACGATTACCAATATCCAAAACTCATAACTTATTCCACAATGCTTTTGCTTAAAATTACAAAACTGGCACTTTAATTTTACGAGTGTTTAAAAATTCGTTTTTGGTAACATATATAGTACAGGAAATGAAGCATTTCACCTGGCAATTTTTTGATCCTGCATGGATCGACTTGAAATTTTAACAGAAATATGCGAAAATTTTGTGTTTTTGCTAGTCATTAGAAAAACAAGTTCGTACAGGTTAATAACTGTTTACGTTTTGTGCCTATCTTCATGTCCTTGCGATGTTTCCGTTATTACAAGTGCTCTAAGGAAAACTTCAGACTATACAGCAAAAGCAGTAAAACCGGTAAATAAAACTTTTCACATTGTGGTGGTCATGGTTGTTTTTTTATTTGCTTTATTTGGGAAATAAAAAAAATAACTAACCTGAACTAACCATGATTCCCCAATGTAACAGTTTTGCATGATCGGCTGTGGTGCATCCAGCCAATCAAACAACTGGGTCCAGAGCTTTTTCCCCTGCTTTTTGTGGAATTGTGTTCAAAAAGAAGGAAGAATATAGTGAAAATAAGGTCTCGTTAATTTGCAATTTGGATGCAAGAAAAAGAGTGTGACGAAAACTGACAAAAAACAAAATTTTTTAAGTGACCTAAAAATTTTGGTACATTCTAAGAATATTTGCACAACCCGACAACCCTGTTACAAAACATCACAAAAAATCAAAGATGTCAACGTGTTTCAATAACTAGACGCAACAAAAACGTTAAATTTGAAAATATTGAATTTTTGCATTTAATTTCTTTGAATCTATCAGGACAAGTATGTACTTTTAAATAAAAAAACATTTTTTGTTGCCAATTTAAGTGTCTCTAAAGGCGACCATCACCAAATCTAGTTATACATTTTTAAAATTACTTAAGCCATTTTACTTTTTAAAATTATTAAGGAATAAATCTATGTATAGTCGCTATCGTAAAAATAAGCCGCGTAAGGTGCAGTTGTAATGTAACTTAATTTGGCTCAAAGTTCATTTTATGATTGCATTATTAAAGATGTTTAATTAGCTTTCGTTTTAAAGCAAAATACCTTCTAACTAGCTCAATGTCAGTCGGGGCACGTGGGTCGTGGATTGAATAACCTAAACATTCCTTTAACCCTTGTATCAGTACCAGAAATTATTAAGTGGATAATTTGTTAGCCCTCCTATTATAGTTTACCACTGAAAGGTACTTATATATGGGCGCCACCTAAGTTCCTATAGGTAAACTAAAAGAAAACAATCAGATTCCAACACAAAATAAAAAAGACTACGTATAAAATATGCGTGTTCTTTATTTAAGAGGAATTTAATCTTGGTTTTAAAGAATGAGTGTTAGTCAGTAAAAAAACATAAGAGACTCTAGCGCTTAACGTTTGCAAACATTATTACATCGCTTTAACAAATATAACCAATTCAAAATTAAAAATTTAAGTATCTAAATTAATGTTAGTTTACTAGTTTGATTTTGTTCAGGATGCAATATGTTGTTTTAGACGTATCGATATTAAATGGTGCACTTTAAAAGGTTTTACATATGGGTAGTCTCAAACTTATCTGAAATCCTCCGTAGGCTGAGTAGGGCCTCGAATGTGGCTGGTACACAGCCTCTTTAAAAAGGTCCACTAGATGTTGGAGTAGGGTTTTCACCACTGGTTACAAGCTGGGGCCTACAACTCTGGATTCAGACAAGTGGCATTCGCTGGTCGTAGATCATAAGGGGGTGAGCTTGTGTGATAGGTTTATGGCATGCCTCACATCAAGCAGGCAACTTAAATCCGGCTTCCTTTCCAAATGTTAACGAAAGAAGCGAAGGGGATAGATAGAAAATAGAACCGGGCTTATCTTTCAGGCTGAAGATTCACAAGAATTCATGATTTTTAACAAAGATTATTCAAAATTAATATCAAATCACAAAATTGCCTTTTAATGGTAGCCACGGTCTGTCAAAAAGCCATTTGAAGTCTGTAAATGTCCGACCAAAATTTGACCTTTGTCGAACCAATTCGGCGATGTCCTCGAAATCTGACGGCTAACAGGCCAAAGATATAAAAAGACATGTGAAATGTCGCTGCTTCCATCAAAACCATGGACTCTAGACAGGTTCATATACCACAAAAAAATTAACCGGTCACAAAATCTTATTTGTAAAGGTTAACACTAACAGCTAGCGAAGCCTCCAGTAGATACATGCTCGAAGAAAAAATCAGGCTACCGCTACAGAGTACACCGTCACTCTAATGAAACGCTTGTCAGGCTCACAGGAGGTTCTAGGCCACAGGAACCTTTTAGCTTAGTTTGCAATGTTAAGTCACTGCGCACTAGACGGCGCTAGGGGTACCAAATAAAATATAATAATATGCTAGGAAAGCCGCTGTAATTAAATTCACAAACTGCACTGTTACACAGTTACAAAGCTTAGTATTTAGGGCTTCTGGACAAATGGAATTAAACAGTAATATTGGAATTGTTGCCAGATTTTCCAATTTTGCACTACATGTAATATTTTTTGTATATTTAAATTTTATTGCAATGACATTATCGTGCCAACTTGATTAGGATTTTGAATTTTTAAATTCAATTTTTATCTGTTTTTAAGATATGACAACACTGCATTTTCATTAAAATTTGGCAACAATGCTAAAATCATTGATTTATTAGGTGTGTCAAAAAAGTGTATTGGATGCTATTTTAGCAACAAATAAAGATAACAAATTAATGTAAACAAAAATAATAATAAAAAGATTTCAAATATAACAAACCTAGCTTTGGTGATTTTAGAGATATATGGAAGTTACGGTACCTTTTACTAATCCAGTATATCTTTAAAAGAAGATTTTCGTACACAAGGTTTAAATATAAAATAAATGAGGAGTGTTTCTGTTTAAAAAATTAAATAGTCAATTACATCTAAGCAAAAAATTAGTCAGGATGCTGTTTGGTATGATATTAGTACTCTAGTATTATATGTATGTAGTGGTATATGAGTTTATTTTTTAAATTTGATTGATTTTAGTATATGCGTAAAGTTCAACAGTCACGCTGTATATCACTGCCTGTTAAAAAATCGGATGGCCTAAATTTTCAGTTTTTAAATAGAACACCCTGTATATTTTGACGTTTTTGGATTCCTGAGACAATTCTAAGTCAGAGTGTGTAGAAAGTTTTAGTCCTAATTGAATTTTTATAGCCATTTTTAATAGAGGTCAATGGTGCTAGAGAGAGGAGCTTACGCATATTTCACACTTTTTAGTCATTTTCGGTTTGGTCAGAGATGGCTTAAATTTTTAGTTTTTAGATAGAACACCTTGTATATTTTGACGTTTTTGGATTCCTGAGACAATTCTAAGTCAGAGTTGTAAAAATTTTTGAGTCCAATTAAGTTTTTAGAGACTTAAAAATAAAGTCATAATTAAAGGATCACAGCCACCTAGATGCAATACTACAAATGACTCTCAAAAAATCAATTAGGCGTTAAAACTTTTAAAATGTCAAATTACTTTTTGGAATTATCCAAGAAATCCAAAACTGTTAAAATATACAGGGTGTTTCATTTAAAATATATGATTTGGAATTATTTCCGGTTAAACCAAACGTAATTAAAAAGTGGAAAATATGCGAAAACTCACCTTTTTCCATACCATTCACTAATACTATAAAGTAACATACCTACGGATAAGAGAAACCATGGCATGCTAAAATGTTCGTACCGCTTTTGCGGCAGGCTCAACGCTGCCTGGCGGCAGGCTTGCCATTGTTGCCATTTTACACTTTAATTGCGTCGGTCGAAGCCTCGCCTCGTGTAACATCAGCGGTGGGAAGACACGTAAGCTGACAAAAATGACTAACTGGCGGTATTTCAACGAAAAACGAATAAAATTATATTGGGAATTTTCGCATGACCTGTTCTTAAATCGGCTATTCCATGATAACTCTTATAATTTCCTTACTCTATGCTAATACCAACTCTCATTTTGATATGTCTAATACTCCAGATGGTTTGTCTAATAGATTCGTTGACAGCCGATATACTCTTTTAATTACTGCATTGCAGATTGTATCAGGCCTCAATAAAATCCCATTTAAAAAATTTTAATAAAAAAACGTTTTTCTGAAAGGCAATAAAAAGATTTAGATGCGGATTTTATTAAAACTGATTGATTTCTATGAGGACAATATCATTTATCGGTAAAGCTCGTTTATTGCTAAAACTGCTGTCGTAAACAAAAAACAAATAAAATAAATTTTGGTATAGTGTTTAAAATTTATCAAAACTAGTAAAATTATTTTGTAGTTAATTTATTTTCCGGGAGATTAAATTTAAACAAAATATTATTTGGCGTTTTTTTTTAGAAAAAAGATGTATAATAAACATTTTAAGAAAATTAAACTGTTTATATACACTTCTTCAAGAAATTAACTAACAGCCAGGCAGTCTCGTTAAAAACTTATTTTATTGGATTATGATAAAATAATTTTGACCGGAAGCTTCTCATATTTAGGGGTTTTAACCTTCTCTGTATAGTAAGTAAAATTTTTATATAACCTAAATAAAAATAATTTAATAATAATATTTTATTAATTCATTTCTCTAATCTTAACTTTTATTATATTATGCAAGGGCCGAATAGTTCTTCATAATGTATAAAAGTTGAATTTTCTAGACATGTTTAATAAATATCTTTGTTTTGGAGGAAAACCAAATATTAATTTGTTTAAATAGTAAAATTATAACATGGGTTAGGTTAGGTGAGTCGTAGCCTGTTTTAACATTGCTAAGTTAAGATTTTTATACTGTTTAAATGAATAACACACATTGTGACTATATTTTTTATTATTTTGTATACCGTGCATTCCAATTAAAACAAGCCACCCTCTATATTTATACCCTATGGCAAACTACATAAAAGTTGATACGGGCGTTAAAATAAATTAAATGCTTTATTTTATTACGCATGTATGTAAATTGCTATAACTCTTGTAGCTTGTTATTTTAATTATAAATAAATAAATATATGAATAAATAACTTAAAATAATAATAATAAGTAGATATAAAAAAAATGGATTTATAGTTAGCTTCAAATAAAAATTTTCAAAATTGTTTGGAATAAAAACGTAATGTTTAATGGAAAAATTGTGGATGATGGCTTTTGGTTCGAAACGTCGCATAAATGTAAAGTGCAATATGTTCTTGGGTTTAGAATTAAAGTACGAGTTTAATAAGTTTAAAATCAATTATTTCGCTTATTAAAAAAACAAAGCTGATGTTGGTGGCTCAAAGACGAAACGTCGGATCTTAAATTTAGTAACATAACAGAAAAAAAGGCAACTTGTTGGCACAACGTGTCACTTGTTTTAAAATATCTCTTTAAATAAACTAAGAAAAATAAAAACTGTTTCGCAAAATTTGCCCCACTATAAACAACCCTATATATCTTACTGTTCTCGAAATCCTAATGGTGTTCCTCAAATTTGTAACACCCTGTATAAAGTGTTCCATTTAAAATAAGAAAGCTGACAGTAACTTCCGGTATATCCGGAAGTGGTAGAACTGTCAAAATATTTTAGTCGTATATCCCCCACTGACCACTATCGTTACGAAAATTTTAAAATATTTCAAGGCCTACTCTTCGAGAAAGCGATCGCCTCATTTTTTATGTTTAAAAAGCTTGATTATTTAAATACGGCTCGTCTGGCAAAAGCAGAATTGAGTCGAATACTGAAATTTGGTATTCGAATACAAATACAAATACCGTAAAAAAGTATTCGAATACCGAATATTTTCGAAAATCTACAAAAAAAATCAAATACTCGGTATTCCTGAATACCACGATTGGGTATTCATAAATACTGAAGATCAAAAAAATCTCCTTTCTCTTAAAAAAGCAACTTATTCTTATTTTGCTACGTTTTTCCATAACAAAAATGCAGTGGCGTACCTTGTTCTTGCTTAAAAACTAATCATTTCAAGCATACAAGACGTCCCCCAAATTTTTCAAAAATATTTTTTTAACTATTGACTTCACTTTTGGAATGGGGATACATGTACATATCATCTACGCTTTACCAAATAGTCATGATTTAAACTGACATAATAAAATTTATTATATACATCCCTTTTGTGTAAAATAGAGATAAATACATATTAGTCTTACCTAATACATGGAAAACATAGTTTGCAATGTCACTTTTTATGTGTTGTACCAAGTTACTTGTTTTTTAATAGCAAAACCCCAAAGAAGTTAAATTAATTAATTTATAGTATATTACATTACAAGGGTGGAAAATGACTTATTTCACACGAGTGTAAGAAAGTCATTTTCACACGAGTACTGTACACTATTTTTCCTACGACCACAAGTTATTCACCAAAAAAACAATAAAAGTTGTTTGTCTTCACGGAAAAAATAAGAAAACAATTAAAAACTTTGCATCACTGGGGTGATATATACTTTTCCTTACTGCGATATATTACACTGTTTAACAATATTTTTATATTAAAAATCACCTACCTAGTCGCTTTTTATCATTTAAGAATTTAAAAAGTCCTCATTAAAAAAATATTGCATGGCTTTTTCAATGTAAATCTCATTAACAGCCTGATAACTCCAAATTTATTTTAAATAACAATGACAGCGATGACAGCTTTATATTATACTTTGCAACACTAGTGTTGTAAAGTACTTTGCAACACTAGTGTGATATAAGGCATTTTCTATGCATGAAAACAGTGTGCTATTTACTATATTCACATGTGGTCGTAGGAAAAATATATTTTTGTTGGAAAAAATAAATGTATATCTGTTCAAAATTATTTACCTATTAGGACCATAGAAATAATAGATCAAGATTTAAAAAACCTATTGAATTAATTTTTTTAATTTGTAAAACTAACTTCCTAAACTATTAGTTTGCAAATGATGATACATATGATTTATATCATATTTTACACCGTCGTCGGGAAAACCACCGCGAACATGTTTTAACCCGCTTAAGAATCATAAAAAGTAACGTAATATTCATAAAATAGGCAAACAGTATTTAAAGTCAGGATTTGAATACCAGAATACCAGTATTCGAATATCGGTATTCGAATACTAGTATTCGAAACCAGAATATTCAAAAACGTTTAGAATAAAGAATACCGAATACTGACCAAAAAAGTATACCGTCGAATACCGAATAGTATTCGAATACCGCACAAATGTATTCTGAATAGTATTCAGAATACCGAGTATTTAAATACTACCCAACTCTGGGCAAAAATTATAAAAAGCGTTTTTGTAAGCAATTTAATTTGCTGAAGGCATATGAAGGTGAAGATAATTTTTTTACCTTGATAGTAAGGTAGCTTTGACGCAAAAATGTACAAATCTATATCGTAATAAAAGGCGGACGACCTTTAAAAGTTAGTATTAAGATTCAAACTTTTACGATATTTTTTTGCCGTCACCTTTTCCAGTCAAACCTATACTAAATACTACATTAATATTTAGTGTTTGGGGTATATTTTGTTGTAGTATGCTTTTATTGTACATATTCCAATAAACATTTTATAAACCAAAGGAATGGAAATTATTGCGAAAATGTGTTTTCCAATTTCGTGCCTTTGTACCAGTTTTTCTCATTTTATTTTTAATCAGGTAAATTTGTATTATCAGTTTTTGTTTTATTTTTGAAATACTAAACAATAATTATAACTTTGTTAACATTTTGATAAAAGTTAAATTAGTTTTTAATATTAAATTGAGGCAAATGTATAAACCAACTTTTTGTTGGCGATTTTGCTATTTCCCTTTGAGCAAGAGCAGTCTCAATGGGATAAAATCCGTCGTATGGGAAAAAATCAGTTTTTACTGAAGTTTCAATGGAATTAAGTGCTTAAAGTTTTTTTTAATTTAAAAAAATATGACCCCATCATTATTAAGCATTTAATAGGGATTGCAATATTAGACATGTACATTGAATATACAAACTTACTACCCCTATTTTAAGGGCGTTTAAAAAAACAATTTACAGAATGTCTTTGAAAGGTGAGTACATAATGTTGTGTTTCTTTTCTTTGGTCAAACCACCACCTTCTAGATGTTTTGAATAATTGTACTATTTTATCCTGCCCCCATGAAGAATTCTCACCTGTACTGGTGGGTGGTTCCATCTAGCGCCGAACATATAACCAGTTAAAGCTTTCTGTTTTCTGTAATTTTACTGGCCTTAGCTACATATCCTAATAATCAACCCATTACACGTCTTTAAAATATGCGAGGTTAAAAATACTGTCAAGGTTTGACAACCTATTTTCTTTAAAGAAATGTTTACAAATGCTTTTTAAATTTAGAATGTTTTGCAGTTTTTTTTAATAAAAAATGTAGTGTATTGTGTGTTCCAATGCTATTTTTTTAAACCATTTTAAACATTAGGTTTGTAATAAAAATATCGATTTTAAAGAAGCATGGGATCTTAGGTCGCCTGTTTTAAAATTATCCTGTGTATAAAAGGAAAATTTTAAGACAAATATCACAAAGAGTTAATCAGAACTTTCTAATAAAGTTCATGTGGTGAATATGTGATTACCTTTAAATTGTTTTTGTTTTATTTTTATGATATTTATCAGTTTGTATAAACTCTCCCTTATTTAAAGACTTTTTTATAACCATCTATATTTGATAACAATCAGATTTTTTAAGTTTGCAATCTTGAAATTTACACATTTATGTTTTTTAATAAAAACATGGTTATGTTTAAGAAGAAAAAAAATCATATCAATAAAAATAAATTAAACTATATTTGTAAAATCAGTGTCTTTGGTCAAGAGCAGAAAATTTAGCGTTGGTCATCAAAGATTATTCCTTGTACTTTTTTAGCACCATTTAATTATTTAAGTAAAAAGACCTGACATTTGGAAACAAATTAATTAGTAATTTTAACCTAAACTGTACAAATTGGCACAATCTCATTTTTAAAAATTTGTGTAAAGTATAGCTGGTTGTCTATAAGTTTGTTGCTAGGGCCTGAAAACAAGGCAAAAATAGAAGATCTATAACCATTAAATCTACTGCTTGATAGATGGAGTCACCCACCGGTGCAGCAATTACAGGTAGGTTGATGATCATCGTGGCAAGAATGAGCCGTTAGTACAATTCTAACATCTAGAAGACGATGGGTCAAACTATATTGATTTTATTTAATTAACCTAAGTCAAAAAGTTATTTTTTTTGTAAAATTTATACGAGAAATGGTTTTGAGATTTTACAGATTAAACGTTTTATTTTACATAAAAATTTCTTTTGTTATTTTTTACGCTTTATTTAGCCCTTAACTGGTGACATGGAGTTCCTAAACTCTGCAAATTTCTTGTCGGTTCATATCTACTACCACAATTGTAGGTGAAACCTACCTTTTCGAGTCTGCCACGTGTTTAACACAAACTTTTACATATACGGTACGCTATTTTTTTCCATATTTTGTCGCAGAGTTACCAGGAAATTTATGTATTTCTAAAATTTTGCCAAAAAACAATTTACATACTAAAATATTAGTTTAAAATGAAAATAATTATCTATCTGTAGTATTTAGTTACGTATGTCTAAACACTAAGCGGCTTTTACAATGTCGTGTTAACAAACTCAGAGTTAAATCATTATGTGGTTAAAGTGTTAGCTAAATTTTAAAAACTGTTAAAAGCATTGTCACCTAGATTTACCTATTATGGTTAGCTTCTTGGGTAGGAGAATACTAAATAAAAGATTGACTTGGCATTCTAAAAGCCGCTCTTAGAACAACTAAATTAACCTTTAAAAAAAACATTATATTTTACAGGTCAATATCTAAATATTCAAAATGCTAAAACAATTTTTTTAATAAAACACCTTATTTACCTATATTTTAATGTTTTTCCTAAACATTTTTAACAGCATCTTAAGATCTTTTTTTCTTTTCAAAATTTTTTTCCTTGGTCATTCAAATTTTTAACCCCCTTGGAAGTCATTTTGTGGGTGCCCCTGATAATATTGTTATTTATTTGTTAATAAATTATTTATTACTTTTATTACTTAATTAATTTAAAATAGAAACACCAACAACAAATTTTCCAGGCAAATATTGTGAATTCTATAATGGTCTTTATATCAAATATTGTAATAAAGCATCTGATTTACTAAACAATTAGTTTATTTGCTTTGATCTGCTCCATGTTAAATTTAACATAAGGTTTCACTCTTAGTTGGCGTTTGCACTTGGTTTCTTGCATAATATTTATATGTAAAATTAATTAACTCATTAATTATTAAGTTAAAAGTTGCTCATTTTATCACTAAAAATATTTTTGTTTTTAAAACTTCTGAGCTGTTATGAAATTATTCGGAAAAACACGGTATACTGCAAAACATTATTATTGTCACTTTTTCCCTCTAGCAAATGAACGTTATTTATTAAATTATGTATTATTAAGATAAAAATCTAAAAAATACTTTGTATAATACACCAAGATAGTAGGGAATTTTTTCCTTGTGCTTTATTACATAAATAGCCACCCCGCTACAATGGATGCTCGTATTTACTGAATGCGATTTCAGTAGGGCATCAACGGTAGGATTTAATATCCTACCGCTGGACAATAAAACTTGTCTAATAAGTAGACGCTGGTTTTCTATGCTACTTACCATGACTCGATACAGCCTCACTGATGAGTACCTGTAAGGCAGGCGAAACCGGTCTGAGGAGAGGGTCGTGGTGGATAGCATAGAAAATCAGGATGTTTTCTTTTGACTGTCTTCAAAGGGAGTAAAATACTTTGTATAATACACCAAGACAGTAGGGAATTTTTTTCCTTGTGCTTTGTTACATACATAGCCACCCCGCTACAATGGATGCTCGTATTTACTGAGTGCGATTTCAGTAGGGCATCAACGGCAGGATTTAATATCCTACCGCTGGACAATGAAACTTGTCTAATAAGTAGACGCTGGTTTTGTATGCTATTCACCATGACTCGATACAGCCTCACTGATGAGTACCTGTAAGGCAGGCGAAACCGGTCTGGGGAGAGAGTCGTGGTGGATAGCATAGAAAATCAGGATGTTTTCTTTTGACTGTCTTTAAAGGGAGTAAAATACTTTGTATAATACACCAAGACAGTAGGGAATTTTTTCCTTGTGCTTTATTATATATATATATATATATATATATATATATATATATATATATATATATATATATATATATATATATATATATATATATATATATATATATATATATAATATTTTGTGACAATTGTAAAGTACGCGATTTGACTATTTTAAAAGTCTGAATTTTTTTTTTACAATTTTTATTTTTCACCTCCGGCGTTCTGTTCTAAGTATCCCTCTCGTCTACCTCACTTTTGGTGTTAAGATACATTTTCCTTTAAAAATAGGTAAAATAGAAACTAATTACCCAATCAACATTTTGTCTGGCATATTCAAATAAAATGGTAATTTCTGACAAAAAGCAAACCTAGTAAATGTAAAATGTTAATGCATATAATAAATTTTATAATCTTTTATCTATGTTATAGACTAAATGTTCCTAAGCTTTAAAGCCTTTTGTCGGCAGATCAAGCGACCAAAAACGATTTATCGTCATATATATTTTAATTAAAGTTGTAGGCTATGCTGTGGCCCTCCAATAATATTTAGAATGATAATGGAATTAAACTGAGGAAATTAAATGGGCCTAAAATTGTTATTAAATTTTAGATTTTTTTCGATTTAGTATAAATAATAATAAATTACTAAATAATTCTAATAGAGTTCTTCATACTTAGTTTATGCTGCAATGAAACACCACAAATATTACATTTAATATACAGGGTGTCCCAAATCTATTTACAAAAAAAAAATAAAAAAATAATTATTTACAAACACCTATTTTATTGGCAATAGATATCGATTTGGCTGGGCAAAAATAAAAGATTTTTTGAACGGTACTGTGAAAATATTATTGACGATACTCAAATTAAAATAAATTATAAAAAAATCGAAATAATTTTGGATTTAACTTTAACGACAAATTACTTTTGAAAAAGTAAATTTAAAAAAAATGTTAATATTTTTAGTTTTACCAAAAATTTAAACTAAAAAACAAATTAAAAATAGTAGGTTACAAGAAGACGGATTATTTAACAACAATTTATAGGAAGAGCTTTTTTTAGAGTATTTATTGTTTTTAAAAATGTGTAAAACATTTTTAGATCAACGATTTGCAAGTTTTGCATAAAAGATAGTTATTAGCCTAATTTACACCGCGAGGACCAATTAGATCCGTGGACCAAACCCAGGATTAATTTTGTTAGTTCACTAGTGTTTACACCAACTTAGTTTCTGGATCAATTTAATTCACGTTTAATCCTAGTACCAAAATGACATCTGAGCATATGACCAGAACCTAACCTCATTTTTTATCTTTTAAAACTGTATCGCTTTCAAATTCCATTTGAAAAAAATACGAAAACAGTTTTGGTTAAATATCAACAAAATTTTAAAAAATATAAACAAACAACAAAACAACAAAGTTTAAGTTAAGACCGAAATTCAACGTCTTTTTCGTCACTGTCAAAGATCAAGGCTGTCATTTTGGTCCACTAAAAAAGTCATACATGTTTACACCAAAGATCATATTTGGTCACCCCCATTTGAGACGGACTGAATTGGAGTAGCAAATTTTAATACTCAGGTGTTTACACCGTGAATAAAGTACGCGTGACGTCATTTAGACCTCAAACTAAAAATTTGGTCCTCCCGGTGTAAACTAGGCTATTGTTAATCACAATGATAGACTTCTAAATATTAATAATGATATTCGTTTTTCTTCGCCCAGTCTAATACGGGTAAATACACAGGGTGTTTCAAAAAAAACTTTATTATTTTTATAGGTTTATTTAATAGAACACACTGTATATTTAAACACAATTTTACTACACTGACTGACTACACGGCCGTTATTGCTGGTACCTACCAGTATTTTTTTTAATAAATATTTTAAAAACTATAAATTTAAAAGACATTCCTATAAAAACAAACCTTTTTTTTAAAGCTAAATAGAGTAAGGTCTAAAGAGAAAAATGTTCTTTAAAAAATATAAATTTTTAAGGTTAATATTATCAATACAGAAAATTGAAATTATGCTTACAATATTGTTAAGAAGCCCTAGTCGGCATCATTTTGAACTAGTATAAGAGCTCATGACAATTGATAGTAAAGTTTTTCTTGTTGTTGTGGCAGCTAATATCGTGTCTTTTAAATAATTTTTATAATTTATTTAATAAAAAAATACAAAAATACTTAGTTTATAATTTGTGCTAAGGGTTTTGATGGTTGTCATCATAGATTCCGTAATTGATTCTGCCATAAAGCAAAAGGTGCAACGTCGGATTTGTTATGTCTGCAGTTTAAGTGTAAATATAGAATTACGTTTTGTCACTTTATATAAAATTACGCGGAACGTTACGTGGTAACTACTTTTATTTTATTTAGGTTTTGGACTAGGATGCCTAATATTTTGTCTGAAGTAAATGCCTTGTTTTTACAAGTGCTTTTACTTCTAGCCAAGACACAAACTCAAAATCGTATATTCCTGTAAATAAGGTAAATATTTTCCACACTTTTGATCTAGATACCAAGTTTTATCAGGTGATTGACCGAATTACAACACTGCTGCTTCTTAATTTATATACAGGGTGTTCATTTGAAAACTTTCCACTCAAGTTATCTTCGAAAGGAGACAAATTTGAGAAAATCGCCGAAATACGTCAAGATATTTATTGAAGGGGAACGTTTTTACAAAAATTGGACGGCGCCCCTTTAACCCCTTAACCACCAGGGCCACCACCCCAAAATTCTTAAATAAGAAGGCAGGTCGAGTGATACATCATTTTAAAGCTCCTGACGAGTACTTTATAACCCTAGAATATGAAGTCAATATCTTCACCTATTACAAAATGGCGGTACTTTAAAAATTACCTAAATACCTGATTTGGATGGTCATATTTCCGAAACTAATAAAGTTAGATGTACTTAATGTGGTATTTTCTTAAAGCTCATTTAAAGATCTTTTTAATGGTAAAATAATATACAGGGTTCTTAAATAAAAAAATATGGACTTTTCTTCTTCCCTGTATATTACTACCAGTATCACCATTAAAAAGACCTTTAAAAGAGCTTTAAGAAAATACCACATTAGGTACATCTAACTTTATTAGATTGTAATCAGGTATTTAGGTCATTTTTAAAGTACCGCCATTTTGTAATAGGTGAAGATATTGACTTCATATTCTAGAGTTATAAAGTACTCGTCAGGAGCTTTAAAATGATGTATCACTCGACCTGCCTTCTCATTTAAGAATTTTGGGGTGGTGGCCCTGGTGGTTAAGGGGTTAAAGGGGCGCCGTCCAATTTTTTGTAAAAACGTTCCCCCTCAATTAATATCTTGACGTGATTTTCTCAAATCTGTCTCGTTTCGAAGATAACTTAAGTGGAAAGTTTTTAATTGAACACCCTGTATATATCTTTTAATCCTTATTTATCCTCATTTTGTATTTATTATTCAATTCATGTCAAAATATTAATACAGTCAACTGAATCAGATTTTTATACGTGAAACTCAACACCAATTTTAAATAAAATGTTTTATTGGAAAAATGTTTTGGCCTGCATTAGACATTTTTGGCATAAAATTTAAAACAGGTTTAAAAGGGTTTATCCAAGTTTATAAATTAAAATTTAATTTTAATTTTAATATTAGCATTAGTATTAGTGTTAACCTAAAATAAATTTAGTCATTTTTGTGGCACTGTTTTCCTACATTAAAAAAAAAAGCTATAGGGCTTAAATTAAAAGAAGTTGCCGTTTTTAACCATTTTATTGCACATAGGAATTATTGTTTTTCTCTATTTTAATATTAAATTTTGAATTTGATTGCTTCTCAAGCCTAAAAAATTAATTTAATTTAAAAAACACTTTCATTTAAATGTATGTGCTTGAATCTTGTAACTAATGTTAATACTAATACTGGAATTAAATTTTGATTTATTAACTCGGCCTTAGATTTGGGTTTAAGACATTATTCATAAAAATGCTTAAAAATTTACGTTAAATTATAAGAAAATAGTAACATTTAGGGTGTGCAAACTAGGACTGGGCAAATGCGTCACTTTTTTGTGGGACCAGTTTACCACAATATTTTACATGCAATTTTTAAACATTGTGCCAAAAATCGTTATGGTTATAGTCACGAAACCCGTCTAGTTTGATACTCGAAACATGTGTTTGAGCCTTGCCACTGTGGTAAACTTGTCTGACAAAAAAGTGACGCGTTCGCCCAGTCCGACACCCAAAACATTTGACATTGTCAGGCTGGGTTAAAGCGCAGCTTTCATATCTGGCGGTATAAATATTCGTTTCGTCAAAATAAACCCCCAAAAAAGGTTTTAAAAGGGTTAAAAGTCCATTTAATTACTGGCACAGGCACTAAAAGGATGGTTTAAACATCTAATAACCCGGACGGTACGGGCTACGCGAAGTACTGGGGATGTTGTATTAATTGGATGGTCTTTTTGTTGGGTACACGCCTGGAAAGAATGGGATCGCTTTGGTCCTGGTCCCGGGGTATACGAGCAGACCCTGTTCAGCCCTATTGACCCATATGAACTGGCCGGTCGCCTAAAACAAAATAAAAGAAAAACCCCCAAAAACCTTAAAAATTCTGCAACCGTTGTCAGGTTAAAAATAAAGTTGAAAACAAAAATAAAAAATTAACTAATATTTAAATTAGAAATGATTAAATGTTATGCTTTTAAAATCGCAAAATGAAAATGGTTTGACATATGTGTCATGAGTGACATAAGTAATTGGTGTATTTACTATTTGTAAGACAAAAAAGGTAATAAGTTAATTGATTTTTAATACTTCAAGCAAAGGAAACTTGTTCTAAAAACGCAAAATCAAAGTAGCATCAATTTCAGTTAATTTAAATAACACTTGGTTGCCTTTGCTTGATACTGAAGTATCTTCAGGAAAGCTAAAAATCGATTAGCTTATTACCTTTTTTGTCTTACAAATAATAAATACACCAGTTACTTATGACACATGTGTGAAACTATTTTCATTTTTCGATTTTAAAAGCATAAAATTTAATAATTTCTAATGTAAATATTAGTTAATTTTTCATTTTTATTTTTATTTTTTAACTTAATTTTTAAGTTGACAACGGTGGCAGACTTGCCACCAAAACGTCGTTTTTAATTAGAATTTTTGGGATTTTTGGGGGTATTTCTTTTATTTTCTTTCAGGCGACCGGCCAGTTCATAGGGGTCAATAGGGCTAAACGGGGTAAGCTCGTATACCCCGGGACCAGGACCGAAGCGGTCCCATTCTTTCCAGGCTTGTACCCAACAAAAGACCATCCAATAAATGAATCAGCCTAACCAATATAGAGCATATCCTCAATGTTGTATTAAATAACGTTAGTTTATTTGTAAAGTTAAAAATTGTTCCTTAAGTTTTATTCTAAATGGCAAAAAATTCTCTAGCCCACCTGTCCCATGGGTTTCGGACCAAAGTGCCCATAATTGTAATGGTCTCCAAGCACAGAAATAATATATATTATTTTATATTAAAATAAATAACTTAAGTGTCGCCTTAGGTTTTCCATATATTTTTAAATAACGTTAAAAATGTAATTAAAGGAAAATGTAGAGCCGTTAAGTTTGTGAAGAATGTATTGATCCAAACTAACCGTCCTTTTGATATTCGATGGAATGCACCTAAAATTTAGTTTACTGGGCAAAATGGTCGAGTTTTTAAAATACCTAATATAGTTTAAGGATATTTTATATTTTTATAACAATTGTTTAAAAAACTACCCAAACCACTTTTGGTATAAAAATAATTTAGGTCACATGGTCTAGTGCCAAGCTTATTTTTTGTAAAAATAAAACGGTGATAAGTAGAAAATTAAAATGTCTTTAAAACAAGTGCTACTTGACACCCCTTTTTATTTGAGGAAAAATATTAATTGGGGCGCACTTGGCACTAAGCTTGATGACCAAAACTACTTTTACGCCGAAAAGTAGTTTAAGTGATATCTTTTTATCAAATTTTATCCAATCTACACACACCTCCAAAATTTTTGCATCCCATGGTATTTAAAAATGTGCTTATTTAAAAAAATAATAATAATAAAAGTAAAAAAATATGTAAAAAAAAACTTAAAACATTATTTAATTTTTTTAATAAAAAATGTAAGCATACAACATAACAAAACATTAATAATCTGTGTTGCTCAATGAGTTGACCAACACGTCTTGGCATACTGCGAATAAGGTTGTCAATATAACCTTGATTCATGTTGTCCCATTCCTCTTGTGCGGCTATAACCAGTTCCTGAAGGGTTACAGAAGGATTTTTCTTTCTTTTATTGCTTTAGCAATATGGTCTCACACATGTTCAATCGGATTCATGTCTGGCAAGTTCGCAGGCCAGTTCAATCGTTCGATATTTCCTTCTCGAAGCATGTTTTGTACCCTTGAGTACAATGTGGCGTGATAAATAAAATTTTCACCAAATTCGTTGCGCAAGGGTTGAATGATAGGTTCGATGTTTTCGGCGTATATAGGTAGAGCCTGTCATGGTCCTCTTGATAAGAATAAGTGGAGTTCGCCGCCCGTACATTATTCCGCCCCAAAACATCACTGTTCCCCCTTGGTACGGAGCAACTTCTCTGGCAAAAATTAGTCATTCCAGTCTGCCTGTATCCCTCCATACTCTTTCTCCGCGGCTGTCACTTACCAGGCCAAATCTTGTCTTATCGGAAAAAGGACATTTCGCCATTGTTGTAAAAGCCATTTTCTACGCTCCCG
This sequence comes from Listronotus bonariensis, assembly GCA_014170235.1. Lineage (NCBI taxonomy): Eukaryota > Metazoa > Arthropoda > Insecta > Coleoptera > Curculionidae > Listronotus > Listronotus bonariensis. The sequence goes on along the minus strand of JACEGR010008682.1, from coordinate 12,883 downwards.
ACCACATTGCAATCGTGCAGCAATATGTCGAGGTAAAAGTGTAGGCACTCTTAAGGGTCTTCTGGTTCTAAAATTTTTGTTGTAATCGCCTTCGAATTGTACTTATTGAAATTCTTCTTCGGTACGTACGTAAAAATTACTTTGAAGGACTGGTACTGTGATTCTTCTAATCCTTCGAACATAACCAGTCACATAACGGTCTTGTCTATGTGTGGTTACTCTAGGACGACCACTGCCTCGCCTTCGGTCGACGCCACCAGTTTCTTCAAACAAAGTTATTATGCGTCTGACTGTAGACCTGGGGATGTTAAGACAGTCCGGAATTTGGTGCTTTGACACACCTTCTTGGTGTAAAGCCACTATTCTTCCTCTGTTAAACGAAGAAATCAGATTTCCCGGCATTCTGTACAAAAATTGTTTGTGTGTATTCTTTTAATTAAAATTTTAAACTGCTATCTTTTAAAAATATCCCTTTATTTTCGGACTTTTGCTATCAGTTTTTGTTTATTTCTCAATAAGAATATTGACGTTTAATTGACAATTTATGTACAAATTTTTGTCGTTTTATAGTTACGGGTTTAATAATATACCAGGGGGCCAAGAATTCTGAAGGTGTGTGTAAATATTTTGTCTTATTCAAAATATATATAGAAAGGAAAACTTTTAATATCCTTGCTGTAGGTATACAGAATCAGCTAAATAAAGTCGTTTATAGGCACTGGCGGCTCGTCAGAGGAGGCAAGGAAGGCTTAGCCTCCCCATAAATTTATAATCATAACTGCGGCAATACACAATTTTTGTTTGCAATTATGCAAATATTACGTATTTTATTTTAAATAGGTGCGGTACCCCAAAAATTTACCGGCTTTTTCTGTCTTTATATAGTTTTTAGCCTCCCTATTCTCGAATGCACGAGCCACTGTTCATAGGCAATATTTGAAACGTAGCCAATCTTACGCAAATTCCGGCATAAAAACATTTCGGATTGGGTGACTAATAGTGCTTATTTTGTTATTGCATTACTGACCGACATACCTATTCGAATGGCTGATACGATTTACAGTTTTAATAATTACTCCTAAATTAATTTGTAGTTCAGTAAATATGCTTTATTATCAATATACACATAACATAACATACCATAAACTATTTTAAGTCAGTTTATTTATGGATTTGTAACTACCATAAATATTTTTTAACTGTTTCCAATTACCAGATATATAAAATGTCATATTTCATTAAGTCACATAAAGTAAAATAATTACAACGTGGGTTTTAATATCTATTGTATTTAACATATCATAATGTGAAATAAAAATCTATATTAAATAAATCTTTTAAAGGTGGTAAACAATGTCTTTCTTGGACTTCTATTGTCTTTATTTTTAACTGATACACTTTGATGTTTTGGATGGTATCCATTCTCAAACATCCGAAACATCTTGTATCAGTTAAAAATAAGACATAGAGTCAAGAAAAGACATTGTCTACCATCCTTAAAAAAAATAATATATTTATTTCATGATTTAGTTTAAATAAATTATATAATTCTACAAAAATGATAGGGAGAAACTCATTTCACGAAAAAAAAGGCGTTATGCTATTAGAGTGTAGCGCACAAATTGTGTTAAATATGTTTTGGTAAGGGTCCATGTTTCGCGAGCATACATAACAGTCGGTCGTATAACGGTTTTATAAATTGTAATTTCTGCTCTTCGCGAAATGTTTTTCGATGCTAACACTGACCTAAGTGCATAGAGACATTTGTTTCCTCTTTGAATTCAAACTTTGATTTCTTCTGTGAGGTCATTATCCTAAGTAATTGTAGCTCCCAAATACTTGAAAGCCGCAACCCTCTCAAAATTGTATTCTCCACAGTGACATTTTGGCCCACTCTATCTCTACGTCCAGTTCTGCTGGTATGCATGTGCTTGGTTTTGTCCTCGTTTATGCAAAGCCCTATTTGTTCAGTTTGCGGTTCCATCCTCGAAAAGAGTTCTTTCGTGGTCAGCACCGAGTTACCCACTACGTCATAGTACGAGATCCCACTGCAAAAGTGCTACATTCATAATTTACAGAATTCAAATCTACATTTTTACATACGTTTAGGAATAGGAGAATATATTGACGATAGGGTGCCAGTCAAAAAGTGGCCGCAAGTAAATTAAAATAAATAGATAAAAATTAATTTTTGGAGCAAAATTTCGTTCCCTTGTTTTTTAAATAAAACCTCATCCACATCATAGGAATGTATGTAAAGAATTCGAAAATCCATGGCTGCCTATGAAAAATGGCCGCACAAGTACTGGGCAGCCAGGTATAAACAGGTAATATTTTGGTGCATGTATTACGTTTATAACACACGCATGTTTCGTATATCAATTAAAGATCTTTTTTAATATGAATTTGTATGGCTGCCCATGAAAAAATGACCGCAAAACATGATTTACGAGGAGAAAATGTTGATTTTGTATACAGGGTACTCAAAACTTAAAAAACATGATTTTTCTTTAAGAGTAAACTACCTTTATTTTGCATTTTCAAGCAAAATTTCATTTAGAAAAATGTATTTATAATAACATTTTAAATGACATATTAATTATAGAGTGGTATCAAAAGTTTCATAAAACTGATTTTGGAGTCATCAAAAATTAATAATTAAATTAAATTAAATTTTTATAACAAAATGACCTTAAAAGTCTCATAATTTCGTTTTCAAACACCTGCATCCTCCAAATGGCTACACAATACAATTTTCAGCTGTAAACAAATATGATCAAGGTGTTTTCGCCAAATTATGAAGTTCAATAAAATTTTGTTTTATTATTTTTATTGATTGCAAACTTTATTCTATACATTGTTTTTACATTTTGCTTAAAAATGAAAAACAAAGGTAGTTTAGCCTTATAGAAAAATCATGTGTTTTAGGTTTTTGTGAACCCTGTACAGGGTGTCCGGAATTCGTTGCAATTGGTTCCTGTATACAAAATCAACATTTTGTCCACGTGAATCATATTTTTTACAAGTAAAAATTTTTATAAGAATAACTTTTTCGTCTAAGAAGTGGCGTTGCGCTGCCATTTTTTATAGGCAGCCATACATCATCATATTAAAAAAAAAAACAAAAACATCTTTAATTTGATAGAATAGAAAGAAAGAAGAAACATGCGTGTATGTTATGAACATAATACATGCACCGAAATATTACCTGTTTATACCTGACTGCCCAGTACTTGCGGCCATTTTTTCATAGGCAGCCATGGATTTTTGAATTCTTTACATACATTCCTATGATGTGGATGATGTTTTATTTAAAAAACAAGTGAACGAAAATTCTGCTCCAAAATTTTTTTTTTAATTAAAATTACTGGCGGCCACTTTTCGATTGGCACCCTAGTGTCAATATATTCTCCTCTTGCTAAACGTATGTAAAAATGTAGATTTAATTCTGTACATTATGAACGTGTTATTTTGCAGTGGGATCTTAGACTATCAATATCGTCAGCAAAAGCCAACAATACTTTGGGTCATCCCTACCAAAGAGTTCAATACTTGTTCCAGCGGTTCTTATTACTTTCTCAAAAGCAATGTTGAATAAAATTAGAGATAACGCGTCGCCCTACCTAAGCCTGCTATTTACCTCAAAGGGTCCGGAAAGCATATCACTCATATCATTAAATACTACTGCACATTATTTGCTACAAAAGAAGAGGTTTTACTACTACGTGTACACAGGGCCTATAGTGCTACACATTGTAACTGTGTAGGTTACAATTGCATGAATATTTACCAGATTTTTTTCGTATACTGCTTGTAATTTCCTTGAAAAGCAGGGTTTTGCATCTGCCAGAACTATTAAATCTGGCGATGCGAATTTTTTACCAGTAATTGAGACAACCAATCGCAGACCGATTTCGAACTATTTGGTCTCCATCAGTACGGTATAGGCGACAAATAATTGAATTCCAACAATATTTTGCTGGTCCGTTTGTTTTTTGTCTCAATTCTATAATGTACACCAATTTTTAGCATTAATTATACTAATTGACCGGCTCTTTCGACTTTCTTACGACACAGGTATCTTTCCGGAGGGCTGGAAAGCTGCACGTGTTCAACCTATTCCCAAGAAAGGATCTAAATTTCTTCCATCTAACCATAAACCAATTTCAATTCTCTCAGTTCTTTTGTAAAGTAATGGAAAAATTAATAAATTCACAAATTCTTAAGTATTTGGAAAAACACAATATTTTGCACTGACAGGCAGTATGGATTTCGCCACAAAGATCTACAGCAGATCTTCTTTCCTTCGTATCACACTGCTGGAATAAGTCTCTTGAGTTTCTAGGTGAGTCCCAGATCGTTGCTCTTAATATATCCAAAGCTTTTGACCAGGTCTGGCATGCCGCACTTCTTAATATACTTCTCTCTTATGATCTTTTAACTAAACTCTGTACTTGGCTCTCTAGTTATCTATCTGATCGACGTATATCAGTTATTGTGGACGGCCATTCTTCAAACTTTCACCAAGTAAATGCTGGAGTACCTCAGGGCTCAGTTCTGGCACCAACATTGTTTCTTCTTCACATCAACGACCTTCTCTCGTCCACAACTAATTCCATTCATAGTTTCGCCGACGATAGTACCCTTCACTCAGTTTTCAGGTTCCTAAACCCATTACTAAACCTGACTTGGAAAACAAACGCAGAGCGATGCAGATATCTCTTTCGCAGGATCTTAATTTAATATTGGATTGGGGCGCTAAAAATCTCGTCCATTTTAATGCATCCAAAACACAATCATGTTTCTTGTCGCGAAAAGAGTCATCAAAATACTCATCCTCTACTTATGTGTGCCCAAGTTTTGCAGACATTCAATCTTGTGAGCGTCACATTTGAAAATAACCTTAACTGGCATAAACACATTGTATCTATAGCCACGGGAGCTTCAAAAAGCTTGGATTTCTCTTTCGAGCCAAAAAGTATTTTTCCCCTTCTAATTTATAAACTTTGTATGTGTTCCAAATCCGACCTCCCTTGAAATATTGTTCTCATATCTGGGGCATGTCGTCCCCCACAACCCTAAGCATTTTTGATTCCATTCAAAGAAGAGCTATTTGTCTCAATAATGATCCTTCACTTACAGAAAGGCCTACCTACTTTTATGGCTTCTGCTCTGAGGAATTGTCCAGTATAGTTCCTCCACTCACGGTTTCCAACAGAGAACCTCGTGGTGCCGCGCGTGTGCTTCCTATACGGCCAATTGGACAGGCCTCGAACTTCCCACTTTGTTCGTGCTTTTATCCCTAGAGTCTCTAGAATGTGGAACCATGCTGCCCGCGGAGGTCTTTCCTCTCCCCAAATCTTCAAGTATTTAAGTCTCGTGTCAACAAACTCCCTCTTACTTCGCTTAAGACACCCACGGTACGTTAGAATTTAAGCTTTTAGCCTTCGAGGTTTGTCCAAAGATAAAAAATATATTTTCAGAACTATTTTAAAGACATTTAGGTAATAATAATAAGATTTACAACATAATTTTCTCAAGTTTCTCGGAGCAATTACAAACAGAAATACGCATTTAGTAGAGAATCTAAATATGAGTCTGTAATGGTTAAGTTGTTTTCTGTGTTCGTGATTATTTTAACTGCGAATTGCTACCGGGAGAACGTTCCAAATGTAATACTTGCCTAATTTAATACAAACTTTGCAATAGACGCTTAACTTTGGAATTAAGCATAATGTTGTGTAGTAAATAAAAATTTAAAGAAAGTGTGCTTTTAACTACCTTTTCTTAAATTTAATTGAAAAATAAAACTACTGTCTTTCACCACTAAATGCTCTTTATTCTATGTCAGTTATTCAAAATTTCAGGGGGACATATTTCGACCATAGAGATGGTCATCATCAGCCTAAACACAAACTCAATTAGTTAAAGCAACACTCTTAATTTTTGAATAACTTACCCAAAAGGAAGCAAAGAAGTCCTCAAAAGAGATTAGAAAAATTTTAACATTTAAAAGTATTAAAAGATGAAAAAATGGGGTTGCGTTAATGGAAAAAGCCTACATTTGGTGGTGGTTATTTAGAACAAGACAAAATTGTTTGGGCCCAAACAATCTAAAACAAAAGAAAAATTTTTGCTTTAATTTTTGTCCAAGAAACAATCTGGTATTTAGTCAAAATCTCTAAAGAAAACCTCCAACATTCATTTTACATATTAGGAAACAGGGGTTAGTACTTACGGTTACATTAAGTTTTGACTAAGTTAAAATTAAATTAAAATTACATATTCCCCTTCTTAAAAACTAAATATTCTGTAAGGATAGAATATTTAGTTTTTAAGAAGTTTGGGAATATGTTATTTTAATTTAACTTTAACTTAGTCAAAACTTAATGTAACAGTAAGTACCAACCCCTGTTTCCTAATATGTAAAAATGAATGTTGGAGGTTTTCTTTAGAGATTTTGACAAAATACCAGATTGTTTCTTGGACAAAAATTAAAGCAAAATTTTTCTTTGTTTTAGATTGTTTGGGCCCAAACAATTTTGTCTTGTTCTAAATAACCACCACCAAATGCAGGCTTTTCCATAAACCAACCCCATTTTTTCATCTTTAATACTTTTAAATGTTAAACTTTTCTAATCTCTTTGAGGACTTCTTCGCTTCCTTTTGGGTAAGTTATTCAAGAATTAAGAGTGTTGCTAACTAATTGAGTTGTGTTTAGGCTGATGATGACCATCTCTATGGTCGAAATATGTCCCCCAGAAATTTTGAATAGCTGACATAGAATAAAAAGCATTTAGTGGTGAAAGAAAAGAAAGAAGGTTTGTCAATTACATTACAACGCCACAGCATTATGGACTACTTCTCCAATTTCTAAATTGTTTTTTTATGTTTTTTTTTATCCTTGGACAATCCACGAAGGCTGAAAGCCTAAATAATAACGTACCGTGGGTGTCTTAAGCAGGGTAAGAGGAAGTTTATTAACACGGGACTTAAAAACTTAAAGATTTGGGGGAAGGAAAGCACCTCCGCTGGCAGCAGGTTCCATAGTCTAGAAACTCTAGGAATAAAACGAACGAAATGGGAAGTTCGGGGCCTGTCCAATTGAACTGTATAGGGATGCATACGCGCGGCACCACGAGTTTCTCTGTTGGGAGCTGCAAGAGGAGGGCTATACTGGATAATTCGTCGGAGCAGAAGCCGTAAAAGTATCTATAGAAGAGCGACAGATCTCTCACAGCTCGACGATGGGCAGAGAAGGAAGTCTTTGAGTAAGAAAAGGATCATTAATAAGACGAACAGCCCTTTTTTGAATGGCATCAAGAATGCTGAGGTTGTAGGGGATGCCATTCCCCAGACATGAGAACAATATTCAGAGAGGGTCGAATTTGGGACACATACAAAGTGTATAAATTGGAAGGAGAAAATACTTTTGGCTCGGAAAAGAAATCTAAGCTTTTTGAAGCGGATGGCTTATACCGTTTACATTTAAATGGCAACCATAATTTATCAAAAATTAATTTAGTTTTAGACTTATTATCAATTATCTTATTGTCCAAGATCCCAGTGCCCCAGACCTTCCTTATTTTCTCAGATAAAAATATATCCAATAATGTATTGCCATTGACTAAGATTGTAAATAAGGTTACATTTTTTATTGGAAGTTTTAAAGCGCCTGATATAAATTATGGCCGCCGAAATGAGTCTGGTATTAGACGAGTATTAATTATAAATTTTTAATTATATTTGCTATAATATACATAAAAATCAGCACTAAGATTTTAAGAAAATTAAGTACTATTTTTATCTACCTTTAGCAACTGGTACCTGTAAATTGGCCGTCGGCTCAAGCTAGAAAATATGCATACACGCATGGTATATACTAGCACTATGTTATTTGATATAATTTATTTCTGAGAAAATAAGAAAAGGTTTGGGGACCCTGGGATTTTGATCTATTAGGTCAATATAAATATTTTACCAGGTGTCGGGCTATATATCTACCTTACTTACGCTTACTTTACACAAAATTACAATATCTTTTTAAGAATTTTATTAAAATATCACATTTGATATTCTATATTTTAAATAGTTTTGGAGATAAGGCCAAATCTAACAAAATTTTTAAATTTTTACTGGAAATACTACAGGGTTAGAGCAAGCTGACTTATCTAAATATACCAAAAATTAAACATTACCTGTAAAGTACATTCATACTTATTCCGTTCTCACTTCTTGAGGCCAATAAACGACTCTTTTGTCCCTATTGTCGGCCGGCGCTTTAGCCAGGTGTTACCTGCTATAAAATTTGAACAGAACAGGGTGGAATTTACTTTTTTTATAGGAAAAAATAGAAACACATTGATAATCACATATTTTATTATTAATATGTTTAGAAATACTAACTACATACCTGTTTGCACATTTTTACATATTTTTAGACAATTTATATCTATCTATCAATATTTCAATTGCTTCTCAATGTAAAAGTAAAGTCCACTCCGGCCCTGCCTGCAGCTGGACGGAGTCTGCCGGCCAGTAGAAAGATTTATTGGAGGCAATATAATCGAAAGTCCATAAGTCAGAACGGTATAAGTATGAATTTACTTTACTGCAATACTTTAAAATAGTCCATACAGAGTGTCCAGTAACTCAACCCACAAACTTTTAGGGGTGATTCTACAACGAAAATTAGAATAAAATACCTCTTATTAACATATCCTTAAAGTTTTAGTTTTTGATCTACGGTTTGTAAAAAACTTTAAAATAATACTACTTTTTTATAAATTACTTTAAGGCCAATTAAGACGTTTTTCCTTTTTTAATTTTGTGGACGCCCCATTTGCTTCAAAAAATAAAAAAAATTGGCGAGAGTAAAGAGTAAAAATTTTTTTCCAGTTTCGTCCATGTTGGGCTTAAGGTAAATAGTTTTTGGGAAAAAAAGGGCCACTGCATTTGTCAAAAATAAAAATATTTTTAAAATTTCTTATTTAGTTTGGAACACATTTCAATTTTTTATTATTTTTTTATTTCATGTACCAACCATTTCGTGTAAAAAAATAAAAACCATATGGTATGACCGAAAAACCATAATATTCTACGTAAAAACTACATCATTAACCTCTCTAAAGTTTTTCATAGCTCTAATAGCAAACACGTTAAAGAAAGTTTAAAAAATGGACTAAATCTTAAAATCACTCTTTAGCTCTGAGATGGATTACAATAGATATTATGAATTGTTTTCACTTCACGTGTTTTTCCAAAAAATAAAGACATTAGTAGTCCTTTATTAGTATTTTGATATTTTCTGCGGTTTTCAAGATACCCTATCAAACCATCGAAAATGAAACTGCCTGTACTCTAAAACAAATGTTAGAAAGTAATTGTACAAATTATTTCAATACAAAATAATAAAATACACACAGAAGAAAAAATTTCTTGTTTTAAGCAAATACAAGGTTTTAAAAATATGCATTCTTTTGAATAGTTGTGCTTTTAAACCAAGATTTATTTCTTACTTTAAAATAATAGTGGTTCTTAAACTGGGGAGAAAAATACTTTACATTTATGTCTTTAATATAAAAGAAATTCTTTAAATTAAAATATCCTTAGTATTATTTTAAGAAAATCAGAATCAAGAAATAATGACCTAAAGATTTATGATTTAAGCTCTTTAATATTTTAAATATAAGTTTTAAGATTTTAAACAAAAGAAATATTAAATGTTTCTATTAAAATATTAATGAAATGTCTTTAAAATAATAGGTTCTTATTTTAAGAACCTATACCAAAATCTTTAAGCTTTATGTCAAAGAACCTATTTCTTTAATATAAGTATTTACTGAATTATGCTTTTTAGTACGGTATCAACGGTACGATTATATCCTACCGTCGAATAACGAAAGTTTTTTTATAAGACACACTTGTTATTCGTATTATTCAACTTGGACCCGGGACAGCCAATTTGATAAGTCCTATGAGGTTCGGCAAAACGCATCATCGATGGAGAAAAGAGGTGTCGGTGAACGACATGATAAGCAGGAATTCCTCTCTTAACTATCAAAAAGAGAACAAGTTGTTTATTTAATATAATTATCTTAATTGAATTAAATTTTCAGTCTGTGGTATTTAGTATCTTGTCCTAAACAAAGAATCTCTCAGTGGGAAAGCGCTCGATGTTTTCAACGGAATACATCGTTCCTTAATGTAGACCCATTGGGGTCACTAAATAAAATAAGGTTATTTTATTACATAAGCGCCTTCTTTTGAATTTAGTACGCAAAGCTGAAAACATATTTTTTCTGTTTGAGAACCTATTTCTTTAACACATATGAAAGTCACAATTCTCTCAACTTAAATCTAAGGCTTTTGTTTTAAGATATCTTTTTAGTGGACCCAAATAATAACACTTTTTAAACAAAAACATCTAAATATGTGTAATTATTTATTTTGAATAAATCAGCAACAAAAGCCTTTTCGTAAGTGATCGTAACTTACGTGGATACAAATCCATAGGCAGTTGCCTTTTTTGATCTTTTTATTAATTTAATAGGGGTAAAAAGCCATAAAATACAACCCCATTGAGCCGTAAGTATACTCTAGCTTGTGGAATCATCGAATTACCATTTTACCATTACTTTTTATTCTCTCACTTAGACCCCAACATGCTATAAATCGATAGAAAGAGGTAGCGTTGCGATCCGACTGACTACGAAATGAGGCTTCTTTGACCCATAAAATCTAATGGAATTTTACTTTTTAACGTATTCACGACTAATTTTAAGGTGCACAAATTCAAATGGAATATTATCCTTAACTTTAAATTTTAAGTAATAGATGACACAATACAATTTAAAACGTCCATAATAAGTTATTAATATTGAGTCACTAAAAATATTTTTATCCTAAAAAATGCAATCAAAACTTAGGTATTTAAGCAATACATATTTGAATGCTGTGTGAATGGGAAGGAGTAGGGGTCAAGGTAAAATAAGCCTTTAGGGCTGCAGTGCACCACCTAGGAGGGTGATCGTCGGACCTGGGTGGGATGACCCCGAAAGGGTGAAAAAAATACATATTTGTATTATCCCCTCAAACCGTATTTCCAAAAGAATATTATTTGACTCTCGGATCAAATGGGTTTATATAGCCTTTTATGTATGTATTTATGTTAAAATATTGTGAACACCCTGTATAGGGGGTATATGGGTTCTAATAATTTTAATATTTATTTAATTATGTCGGCATTAAAGTAATCACATTCAAAAAATTTAAACAAATAATCAAGATAATAGTGCAAGGTTTTTGTAACCAAACAATAACAGAATCTAGGTCAAATTATTTTATTCAGGGTCAACAACGTGCTAAGTCACCAAAATACTAAGTACAAGTTCTGCATGGTCAGTAGAATAAAATAAATACCCTATATTATCACCAGAATCACTATAAAAAAGCTTTAAGGAAATACCAAATTAAGTACATCTAACTCTATTAGTTTCGAAAATATGGCCATCCAAATCAGTTATTTTGGAAATTTTTAATATTAATTAATTTAAAATTTCGCCATTTTGTATTAGATGGCGACGGTATTGACTTTTATGCTAGAGTTATAAGGTACTTGTCAGGAGCTTTAAAATGATGTGGCACAAGACCTCCTTTTCCATTTTTTTTCTAAGATAGCGCCCAACAGTCAATATTATATCCAAAAATTTATCATTATAATATCGATTTGTTTAAAAAATAAAAAGGCAGGTGGGGGCATTAACGAAACGCAGTGAATAAACAAAGGGTAAAGGAAAAATATTTTTATTTCAGCAGGAAATTACGTGGCGTACGTAGCTTGAAACCTGAACGATATTTTTCAACCGAAAATGTCCATGGAACGTTTTCTTTCCTAATGCTTTTATTGATTTAATAAGGCTAAAAAGCAATAAAATATGACCTTATAGAGCCATAAGTGTGCTCTAGCTAGTGGAAACATCGAATTACCATTTTCGCCATTACTTCTTATTCCCTCACTTAGAGCCAAACAAGCTATAAAAGCGATTGAAAGAGTTGGCATTGTAAGCCAACTAGCTGCAATATGAGGCGGGACAAGGCGACAGAACTATATTAAATTTTATATTTTAATTTAAAATTAGGTATATATTTTACATAATTTCTAGCTTAACTTTTTGAATCTTTTTATCATGTAAAATTTTGTTTTGCAGAATGTGACTTTTTTCAGCTGAAAATATAAGTAACTAGACGACCCGTGCGCACTTCGTGGGGCGATAATTATATTTTTCCGCTGGCTGGCTTGATATAACGTATGTCCTAAAAGTTTTGGCACAAAACTCATTGTCTTTAATTTTAACAAAAACAAAATAATATCAAGTTGCCTTTGAAAACAAAAAGTTGATCTACTGTATTTACTGTCAGTTGAGATTTATTTATTTTGAAGTTTTCGCTTTAAGATGTCGTATAAATTAGAAATAAGAAAAAGTATCTACAAGTTAGTTGGGCGGATACCCAAAGCTGGAATCTGTCGAATATTCCAGAATGAAAACATTTCACGCATAACCATTTATAGAACAATAGCGGAGTGCGAGCAGGGAATACCATGTCTGAATCTCCCAAAAGTGGAAGACCACGTGCATTTACCGCACAGAGGTCAGAGAGATTGGTGAGAAGAGCAAAACTAACCAGATTGGAATGTCAACGAGGAGACTGGCTAGGCAATACAGATCTTCTAAGAGTACGATATCGTAGGAATTGAGAAGGAATGGTCTTAAATATCGAAAGAGACGTAAGTGCCCCAAATACTCTCAAGCGCAGCTTGTTCGTATACCACGATAAATATTGTGTGCCAAAACTTTTAGGACATACGTTAAATGCATATGCC
>JACEGR010008681.1:0-34309 GCA_014170235.1 Listronotus bonariensis | reverse complement strand
AAACCCAATCTTTTAAATATTGACAACAATGGTTATACTATAAATCAGAATACTAAGTTTTTGGGGCTAATAATTGATTAATTTTTATCCTGGGACCAACATATTGATAATCTGTGTTTAAAATTGGCTAGAATTGGGTTTGGAATAAGTGTTGCGGCACGGTATGTAAATATGGTCACAACAAGAATTCTGTACTGTGCTAATTTTGAATCTGTTCTCAGATATGGCATTATTTTCTATGGTGGTGGTAAAGAAATACAAAGAGTTTTTGTTATGCAAAAGAGAGTGATTAGGGCAATTAAAAAACTTAATTTTAGGTGCACATGTAGAGGCCGATTTAAAGAATTTAATGTTATGACCATATATGCTTTATACATATTTGAATGCATTGTTTTTTTGTTTAAGAATAGAGATAAGTTTGATAACGCAATTGTACATAGATATAACACTAGAAACATAAACATTATATATCCCCAGCATCGATTAACATTGACTGAAAAGAGTCCCTATTATATGTGTGTCAAATTGTATAACAAATTACCTGATTTTATTAAAAATAGTACAAGCATAAAAACATTTAAAAGGACCCTAAAAAATTTATTGATTAGCCTTGAACCGTATAGTGTTAGTGATTTTTTGAACTATAATTTTAGATGAATATTATTATTATCATTTTTGTCTTTTTTGTTGACGTCATTTCATTTTATGTATGTTAAAATGTATATAATTTGAAATAAAGAAGTATTATTATTATTATTATTATTCTGGAACCTTGGTTCAAATAAATGACAATCTATTTCCAATAAGATCGAGCTCCGGCTTACAACTCTCACGTGATACAACACTGGTTGGAACAGCACTTTCCTAATCGATTTATAGCCACGCACGGACCTACTGAATGGCTACCACGGTCTCCGGGCCTCTTAGTTTTGGATTATTTTTTGTGGGGATATTTAAAGGGTAAAATATACTCGAGGAGGTATGAAACAATTAAGGAATTAGGAGAGGTCACGAAAAATGCCTTTAGAGAGTTGCGAGCCCGCTCTTCCATAATTGAAAATGCTTTAAGAAGACTACAAACGCTATGCCAACAATGCATAAGACATCAAGGTCACCGATTCGAACAGTATCAATAAAATTAGTAGTTAAGTTTGTCTTTTAAGGCTAAGAACAATTCTAGCGTAAAATTGTTATTTTTATCCATTAGGTTGTCATGTTCATAAATGTTTATATTACTAGATTATTTTTGGTGCGAGAAGGCATTTGACGTTGATTAATTAGACTGTCACTAATTTAAACCAAAGCCGCCTATGTTAAAAAGTAAATAAATGCATGTTTTCATGCTGTTTATAAAAATAAGTTTCGACAATATTATATTTTTAAAAAGCTCTCAGTGTTGCAAATAATATGAAGAAAAAATATACAGGGTGTTCCATTTAAAAAGTGCAACTTTGGCTGATATCTCAAAGAAAGTAAATCCGAGAAAAATTTCAAGTATGCCACTGTATTCTGCGTAAAAAAAAAAAAATCACCCTGTAGCGAAAAACTAAGGGGGCTAGGACAAATCTGTTTGCGGCATCTTTCGTTTGACAAAAAGTAGCACGGTGTCGCGAAAACCGCATCTTTGTAACTTCACTCATAACCGAGAAACCCCATAAAACACAAGAAAATAGGACACCCTGTACAGGGTGTCCGGATTTTCTTGCAATTGCAGGGTATCTTGTTTTCATATCAAAAAATTTACCGAAATAATAATTGATTTAAATGACAAAATATTAACCTGCATACTGGCACTTAGATCAATTAGCAAAGATGATGCTGGAACATTCACATGGTCTTAATTTTGTTTTTTTAGGAAAAGGATATTAGGGCCTATTCTAATTTTTTTTCTGTCAGATTGGAATCAGCATCCCCAAAAACCCCTTAAGTCATATTTTCAAAATGTCAAGCGTCAATTTTCTTTTTATTTTTTAAAAAGCCTTTTTTACCTTCCCCCACACCACACGCCCCTGGTAAATAAAATTTTTCACTGTACCAAATACTTACTTTTTGACTTTACTATCTGTGCGTAATGTCTGGGGATGCAGGGAAGACTTTTTGGGATAATATTCTAAAAAAAAATTGGCGCTTGACATGTTAAAAATGATGCCGATTCTAAATCTGACAGTAAAAAAAACATATTAGAATAAGCCCTAATATCCTTTTCCTAAAAATCATGTCTTTTTTACCCCCAAGACCGCACGTCAATGGTGAATAAAAGTTTTCACTGTAACAGTGCAGTTTGCGAATTTAATTACAACAGCTTTCCTAGCATATTATTATATTTTATTTGGTACCCCTAGCGCCGTCTATTGCGCAGTGACTTAATGTCGAAAACTAAGCCAAAAGGTTCCTGTGGCCTAGAACCTCCTGTGAGCCTGACAAGCGTTTCATTAGAGTAACGGTGTACTCTGTAACGATGACTTGATTTTTTTCTTCGAGCATATATCTACTGGAGGCTTCGCTAGCTGTTAGTGTTAAACTTTACAGATGAGATTTTTGTGACAGGTTATTTTTTTGTGACATATGAACCTTTCTTGAGTCCATGGTTTTGATGGAAGCAGCGACATTTCACATGTCTTTTTCAATCTTTGACCTGGTAGCCGTCAGGTTTCGAGGACATTTCAGAGTTTACCCGCCGAAATTCGCCGAAGTGGTTCGACAAAGGTCAAATTTTGGTCGGACATTTACAGACTTCAAATGACACTTTTTGTCAGACCGGAGCTACGATTAGAAGGCAATTTTGTGGTTTGATAAAAATTTCGATTAATCTCTGTTAAAAATAATGAATTCTTGTCCATCTTTAGCCTGGTAAAAGTAAATCATGGCTAACTTAATTTGTTTTGGAGATACAGATTGTTTTTCAAATTTTGTCAGGCACTTAAAACTCGCTTGATATTAGAGATTAGAAAAAAAAGTCTTAGGGATTTTTACGTAGAATTTAGTGGCTATTGTGAAGTTATAGGACAAAGTTGAGTTTTTTAAATGGAACACCCTGTATATTTTAACACCAATAGAAAGATCTCCCTAAAAGCCGTAAAAAATACAACATATTGATATATTTAATTTGTCATAGTTTTGGAAATATAGCTATCGTCAGGAGTTCGATAATAATAAAATGGGATTTTTAAGTAAAACATCCAGTATATGTTATTACCGTTTAAAAAACATTTTAGAAGAAAAAGAAATAATTTACCACATTTAAAATAGTTTTCTCTAACAGTTTCGAAAATATAAGCTTCCAATTCTTAGTGTGTATATCTAGAATTCATATTTCCCAAACTATTAAAAAGAAATATATCAAATATGGTGTTTCTTATAGCTTTTCAGGAGACCTTTTAACTAATAATAAAATATACAGGGTGTTCCATTAAAAAATCCCAACTTTGTGTTAGGTATAACTTTAAAATTAAAGTCAATGAAATAAATGTAGGTACGCCACTAAATTTTATTTAAAAATCCTTAAAACTTTTCTATTTATATGTTTTTTTTTATCTTTAATATTAAGCGAGTTAAAAGTGCCTGGCTAAATTGTCCAAATATGAAAACCACTCTGTATCTTCGAAACGAATCAAGTTAGCTATAATTTTCTTTCATCATTAAATTTGTTCCAACAAGTGAAATCGAGGTTGTGCACTCAGCTTTGTTCTATCTTTTTTAGTTTTTGCTCTACCCTGCTAGGTCAACGAAAAGGCGCCACCCTGTACAAGAAAAAGTTATGGCCCCCTTAATACAAAAAATAAAAATTTAAGATCTTACCCAAAAAAGTAGATGTCCAAAAAAAAGACCTCACCTACAACGAAGCTAGCTTTTGTGTATTTATTTTTTACCTACTTCATCCCCCGTTATTCCTGTTACATTCTTCATTCCGCGCAGGTCCCCCTTTCAGTCTGAGCTCCGGTAATTTGTACCGCATTCAACGCCCTCTTGTTGGGCCTGAGCAATAAGCATTAAGAGACCTTTAATATCATGTATAAAGGTCGTAACACACTAGGGGCTCAAGTCTCGGTAAGCTCACAGTCCACTTAAATATTTTACACGCTTTTTAAACGAATAACGTTGAATAACATTTTAATAGCATGTAAGATATTTGTCCGGACCGTGAGCTAACCGAGACCTGAGCTCCTAGTGTGCCTTAACTTGACCACCATTTTCATTTAAAAAAAACTTCAAAAGTGCGCTGGCCTGTCATTTTAATATTTAAAGTTGTCATTGATATGTCAAAAAATGCAGACCTTGCTCATATAGGTTTGTTTTAAATTTCATCACAATACACTGAACGGTATGGAATTTAGAAGCCGAGTGACTAACTTTGAGTCCTTACTGTACAGAGTAATCAAACTTAAGTCGGCTTAAAAAAAAGTTCATATGTGATATATCTAACTTTTAATGGTTTCGGAAATATGGCCATCCCCGGAATTTAATAGTAAACTGACATGTTTTAAATAAAACACCCAGTATATTGCATCACCATTTATTAGACATTTTATAGATCTCTTGTAGTTTTGGAAACTTATAGTACAGGAAATAAAGCATTTTACCTGGCCATTTTTTGGTCTTGAATCGATCAATGATTTAAAATTTTATTCTTGAAATCATTGGAATCGATTGACTATAAATTTTATCAGAAGGTAGGGTATATCCCAAGGACATCGGCATAACTACGGAGGGGCCTGGAGGGCCAAGCCCCTAGGTGTTGCCAGGACCCCCAGGAAAAAATGTATCTATATGGTATATGTGTACATACATATAACGTTTGGCGGCGTCCGGGCTCCTCCCAGGGTGTTGCCGGTCACCCTCTAGGCCCTCTAGGTTTAATGGCTTGTTACGCCTATGCCCAAGGATCAAAACCTATATCGAACTAAAGGGCACCAAAACCCTGGGGGTGGTTGCCACGCCCCTCAGGGGAGAAACTTTTTTATTACATTTTAACAACAGAAATCCATTAAAATAGTGATTCTAAGCAAAAACGTTTTTTTTTATTTTTTTTTTTCGTAAAACTGGGACTTTTTAAGATATTCATGATTGAATGTAATAATTTTTTGACAAAAAATCGATGTTTTTAATGGAGTTTTCGCGAATAACTTAAAATGTATTCATTTTATAAAAAAAAAAAATATATTAAAAGTAAAACTGAAACTCAGGAAAATTTGAGCTTAAGAGGATGCCCTAGCACGTTAAATTAGCTAAAACGCGATTCGCTGCCGTTTTTAAATATTTGTTTTGAGAAAAAGTTGTACATAGAAAAGTTTCTTAAAATGATTCAAAGATTATTGGAAAGTTAATTGATTTTTGGTAATGTAAATAATTAACATATTAAATTTCCCAAAATTACAAAACCGTAAAAATAACCAACTTTCCGATAATCTTTGGATCATTTTAAGAAACTTTTCTATATACAACTTTTTCTCAAGCAAATATTTAAAAACGGCAGCGAACCGCGTTTTAGCTCATTTAACGTGCTACGGCATCCCCTTAAAGATTTTTCCCAATTTCATATTTTTACCACATTTTTCTAAATAACTCCGAATCGCTGGAGATAAGAAAAAATCTTGAAGTTTTAAATTGCTTGGCGAGATATAGTCATTTAAAACCTCTATTTACGAACGAGCACCACTTTTTTCGAGCCCTTTAAACTAACCCCATATAAAAACCAAGGGATCTTCAAGGAATCTCACTTAAAGAGCCTTCTAGCTCTTAAAAAACCCCACAAAAACTTTTAAAAAAACTTTATTTTATTAAAAATGAAGGAGATATTTACATTAAAAAAATTAATCAATTTTTGCGAGAAATTCGAACAGGCCACTTCGGAGTATATAGTTTACATAATATTTTCAAAATTATGCATTTTAAATTAATAAAACTTTTGGACGTATTATTAATACATGTATAAAAAAAATATAAAAGAGTAAAGGTCACAGTGCCGTATTATCCATTAGGCTGACTAGGCTACAGCCTAGGGCGCCATGAAAATTAGGCGCCAGATAGGGGAGGATAGGGGAGTAGTAGGCGCTACACAGGGAAGTTACTAAAAAGTTTAGGTCGGGTGGGGATTAGAACTAATCTTTCTGCGGGGACATAAATAAAATAGAGGCGAAAAGGAGAGAATGACCTTTTTTTTTTTGCTCTTTTTCTCCTTCCTGTTCGAAAATATGCGCTCTGGGAATTCTAGCCTAGGGCGCCTCATACCCTTAATACGGCCCTGAAAGGTCAGCTTTAATTTAGGGAGTGGGGGTAGTTAGGGGGTGTTTTATTGAGTTTTTCTGTTGGCAATACGTTCATAAATAAGCGGAAAAAATACTACAACTTTACTAATTTAACCGACTTTGTATCTCCAAGTATAAAGAAGTTAGCAATAGTACCGATACGACTTAAGTTTGATCACATTTATTTTTAATAAAGTCTACTATAATAAAAGTTTCTTTGCAAAATTAGAACTGTGTTTATTTTAATTTCCTTAGAAAAAAAATCTTTTTTTTCTAAAAACTATACAGGAATTCGTTAAAACACAATTTAAATCTTTCAAATATTTGTAAAACCCAACAAAGGGGTATCTCTAACATATCCGGTACTTAGATGACAAAAGCAAGTACTAACCAAAAGGTCAACGTTAAGAAGTCCGATGCCAAAAAGCACTTGACTCTGTCGTCTTCGAAGTGTTAAAAATCCGCGGGTGGCGAGTGCGGCAGGCGCCCAATCGGCCAGACTTGGGTCTCTTTGCCTTTTATGCTTTTTGTGACACCCATCGTTTTGCTGATTTGCCTGTGTCGCCAGAATTGTTTTAGGGTTCATTATGGTTTGGAATATGATGCAGGTTGAAATAAACATGGTTAATTGTGGTTTGATAAAAATTTCGATTAATCTCTGTTAAAAATAATGAATTCTTGTCCATCTTTAGCCTGAAAGGTATGTCTTTTTCTATACTTATATTTTGCGTTAGTATTTTTGCATAATTCACCTTTTTCTTGAAATGTCGGAACCTAACCTCAAAAACACGTTGTCTTTGAATTGGTTATATTTGTTCAAGCGAAGTAATAATGTTTGCAAACGTTAAGCGCTAGAGTCTCTTATGTCCTTTTTTTTACTGACGAACACTCATTCTTTAAAAACAAGATTAAATTCCTCTTAAATAAAGAACACGCATATTTTATACGTAGTCTTTTTTATTTTGTGTTGGAATCTGATGGTTTTGTTTTAGTTTACCTTTAGGAACTACCCACCTGTAGTTTACCACCATTTGTAACTTTAGGTGGCGCCCATATATAAGTACCTTTTTAGTGGTAAACTATAATAGGGCTAACAAATTATCAACTTGATAATTTCTGGTACTGATACAGGAGTTAAAGGAATGTTTAGGTTATTCAATCCACGACCCACGTGCCCCGACTGACATTGAGCTAGTTAGAAGGTATTTTGCCTTAAAACAAAGGCTAATTAAACATCTTTAATTAGGCAATCTTAAAATGAACTTTTAGCCCAATTAAGTTACATTATATCACTATGCCAAATCCTTCACTTCTCCAACATACAATTACCGCCAAAATTTGAAGATGATCGCATTATTCATAACTGAGAGATCAGAGCGTATTCGTGAAAAGCGGAATATACTGTATAAATCAGAAAAATTCTAAGCTGGGGTACTAGGTCTGGAAAGTATCCTACCATTAATAAACCGTCAAATTATCATAACAAATTCAGTTTTTTTATTAAAAAAAAAAGCTTTTTAATATGCTACTTATCTGGAAAACATATTCTTGATCTCAAACAAATTTTTTAACATGTCTCAATTTTTTTTTATTGTTCATTTTTATTAATTAAATTTACATAATTAAAGAGTGAAAGTACTAAATAATCTAAATGCCAAACTTAAAGATTTTCAGAAGTTAAAGGAAACTTATTAAACAAAAGAAAAGTACCTAACAAATATATTAATTTTGATGAAAATTCAAAGTTATTACCAAGTACAGCTCTAAACTAGAACAAATATTTGGAGTTAATAAATAAAAAAAAAATTCTAAACGAAAAATATAAAACAATCTAAGTTCACAAAAATAATATTTTATTAAAATGTAAAGTAATGGTAAAATATGTTATTTACAGTAATGGTAAAATATGTTATTTGCATGAAAACTTATTTTTGGCCTTAATTTTGATATTCTGTGAAAATCTCTCTCATGTTTGTTTATTTGGTGACCACCAGGTAAGACTTAAAGCTAACATGTATGCCACCATGAACATTAAGACGGGGTGATTTATCCTGTGAATTTTTATTCCATATATGTGGTTTTGCTTATAAGTTAAAAGCTGATCTATTTAACCAAAATTTATACAGTGGGTACAACTACTATGTTCAAGAGTTGTAGCAGACATGATGCTATTTGGCTCCCATCCCGGCCCGACTGTCATTTGTATCAGATGCACATTAATCCATCTGACTTATTCTGCTGAAAACCCCCATGTCCCCTTGCTTTAATTGACTTACATTGTATAATTATATATAATGTTTTTTAATTAGGGTTAAAATATTAAGTATTTTATAACACAAATACACGGTTGTTTTAGAAAGCTGTTATTCTCCTTTTAAGAAGATCCATCTAGTAATGATAAATAGGTTCAGAATAAATTCTGGTACAAATTGTAGATGTTATTCATCTCTTAAAAAGCACTTGAATTACTCCAACGTGCCTACACTTAATGAAAACGAATTGGAGGAACAGTTTGTAAGGGGATCTGGGCCTGGAGGTCAAAAAATAAACAAAACCTCAAGTTGTGTTGTTTTGAAGCATATTTCAACTGGTAAGCTTGCAAGATAACCGTGTGTGTAAGTTAATTATCTAAAAAGCAAGGTGTATTGTCGTTGCCTATAATTGTTGAGGGAGAGCATATACTTTATACTATCTAGCAAGATTACTTTATTTTGTTCTTACTCAAGAAAGGTGTTTTTCGTAAATAGTAAAAAAGTTGAAACATTAATTTACAAAAGTGGGTTTAATGTAAATGTATGAACTAAAGGCTAGCGTAGTAGTAATCGATGAATTTTCGCGAAAATTTTGCTTTTAATCGTTAAAAATTGCAATTGTTATAAACAAAAAACAAAGAGAAGAAGAAAATTTTGGTAGGACATGTGTCGACTACCTTTTTATTATTGGTCGTAAAAAAATTGTAAACAAATATTTAAAATGTTTATTTAATAAAGAAATATTAATATAAAATGGTTAACATCATTTTTATAATTACAGGGTGGCGCCTTTTTGTTGACTTTGCTGCAGGGTATAGCGAAAACTAAAAGAGATAAAACAAATCTGATTGCAAATTTCGATTTTGAATTTTTGAAATAAATTTAGTGGTGAAAGTAAATCATGGCTAACTTGATTCGTTTTGGAGATACGTAGTGTGTTTCAAATTTTGTCAATGTGGTCAGGCACTTGTAAATCGCTTGATATTAGAGATAGAAAAAATTGTAAATAAAAAGTTTTACGGATTTTTACGTAAAATTCAATGGCGTTCCTATATTTTTCCCATTGACTTTTATTTTAAAGTTATAACGCAAAGTTGGGTTTTTTAAATGGAATACCCTGTATATTATATCACCTTTGCAAAGATATTTTAATGAGGTTTAAGAAAATACCACATTTAATATATTTATCTCTTATAGTTTTGGAAACATGACCATATAAATCTAAAAAATAGTAGATATACGCCTTGATTTGGAAGCTCATATTTCCGAAACTGTTGGGGGAATCATTTTAAATTTGGTTAATTCTTAAAGGTCTTTAAATGTCTTTTTATTGGTAATAAAATATACAGGATGTTTTATTTTTAAAATGCCATTTTATTATCGCAACTTGGGGACTTACACTTTTTTTATTTTAGGAATTGTGGTAAAATGTCAAGAAACGCGATCTTTAGAACAGAACAGAAAAAAAGCTAGAGCCCTGCTTATCACTAAACTAGATAATTTAATAAATGGTGAAAATAGTCTTGAAGCCCAAATGAAATCGCTATCAGAGAAGAAAAGAGCTACTTATGAACAAAAAAGCAAAAAATGAGACTTCTTAAAGAAGCATGGAAAGAAAAGGAAAATATAACCTAAAAAAATAAACTGGTTGATATTTTTCATCCGTCGATTTAAAACCTATTTCATAAATCTAAGGAGAACCCTAGCGATAATATGACCAAATTGTCTAACAAAACTTTTTATTATCCATTTATCGTACAGTTCAAAAAGTATACATAGTCATCTTTATAATAAAATTAAACTAGTTGCTTTTACACATGCTTTCTAAATACAGTCATTTCACTATTTACTTCTAATAAAAATAAAATATAATTGATTAAAAAACTGTTTGCTATAGTTTTCTTATTATTTTTTGCTTCTTTATTTTTATTTTTTCATGAACAACTTTAAATTAAAAGAAGTTATATTTTTAGCTTTAATAATAAATAAAATCTAGGTTTATATGAAATACATTGGTGAAATAGACATTACAAGAGGGTGACATGTTGGAAGACCACATTGCTTGAAGTTAGTAATAAATACCTACCTATTCATTACTATGTGCTTTATTTCTTAAACCTTTTACTACTGCTGATAAATAGTGGGCGATTGTTTTAGTAAATGGTTAGCATATTGTATAACCATTAACAAGTCCAATATGCAGGACTGTCAATACATGAAAATATAATGCCGGTATAATTTTTTAATGACAGGTTTGTCTGTAGTCCGCGTCACGTAGTCCGATACCCAAAACGTGTTTGAGCTTGATGGTTTCATGACTAACCCCTTACTATTTTTGGTAAAATTTTTAAAAACTGCATGTAAAACATTGTGACAGACAAACACCCGAAACATTTGAGATTGACCGGCTGAGTTAAACCGCCGCTTCCATATATGGCGGTAAAAACATTCGTGGTAAACATTTTTTGTGAGCTAAAATAATTTAAGCTCCTCAAAATTTTTTAAATAGAAATAGGGTATTTTTGATTAAACTGCGTAATTGGTTTCAGACACTTAAAAATAGAATTAAAAACTTTTAAACTACCATTCTTTTCTTTTATTGATTGAAATAAATAAAGACAGTTTAATAATATTAATTTGTATGTGTCCTTATTTAACTGCACACAACTTAAATGTAAAAAATATCAAAATGAAAGAGTAAATAATACTGTTTATAATTCGAGTTCAATATTATATTACTGATTAAAAAATTGGATCGCAATGTACGCCTGCTAAAACAAATAAACATAATGCTATGTCTTTATAAAAAATAAAAAAACATAAGTCCACATAATGACAAAAATAGTTTCTCATACATTAACAGAAGTTAAAAACCTATGCTTTTCAGGTGAGAGAGCCTTATGTTAAAACTTTTAAATTGTGCTTTTTACATCAAGGGTAGCCCCAAGAAAATAAACTTTTTAATAAGGAGCGCTCAATCCCATCTAAGCCTATGTTTACTAAATTTTGTGACATAATCTTTTCCTGTAATTCTTTGTTTACAATCGTACTGGAAGCTTTTTCGCGGTTTTGGTGTCATTTTTTGCTTTTAAATCATTGGACTTTTATATATGTTTAGTTTTCACTGTTTATAGTTAAATTGAGTAGTTATAAGTACTGCGGTTACAGTGAATTTTAAAACCTGTAAACAGGGGCCACTGACCTTTAGATATTTTTTAAAGGAATTTTACGTTTAAATCGTTATTAAGGGTAAGATACCATTTTTTTAATGTGTTTTAAGTAGTTTTATTTTATTTTATGCAGGTATTGGTTTATTTTGTCAGATAAAAAATATGGCAAAAAGGTGACGTCACAAACATAACCTATATTTTCGGACAAATAGAGAAAATCGAGCGCTCCTTATTAAAAAGTTTAAATTCCTTGGAGTAGCCTGATTTTTAAGGGATTATATCCAGTTAGAAGATCAAAAAGCCCATTTTTGAAGATTTTTTTTTGTAAAAAGACGGTTTACGACCTTGATTACCTAAAATAAAAAACCTAATGTATCTAGTTTTAGAAATGTATAATTTATAAATTAATCGAAAGAATTAGCAAAAAAAAAAATTTGACAAAATGGCGGCTTTTTAAACAAAAAACATCGATTTTGCGGCCCAAATTAAGGCCTCAAATTATTTATTTAAAAAAATATATTTATCGCAACTAAAAACCTTCGATTAATTGCTAAAAAATATATCGTCGGTTTAAAGGTAAAACTCGCCAAGTCACATTTTATGGTTCACGAAATAACAACGATTTTATACAAAGTTTGTGATGAAAAAGAATTGATAAACCTTTTTATGTATAATGTTTCAATGAAGTTTTATGGATGTCAAAAATGTAAGTAATTAATAATTTATAAAAAGAACTTTTACTATAAATTACCTATTAATGTTAAAATAATTTTTAAACAAAATGTACTTACTATGTTTTACCTTTAAACCGACGATATCTAAGAAGCTTGTGTCAAAATTTGAGAGCGATTGATACAGTAGTTTTCGAGAAATCGTGTTCACCGTCTTCAAAAACACTGTTTTGAAAAAATCGCGTTTAAAGTTTTAAGAAACCTATACAATTGGTTAAACATTTTTTACAAATACGCGTATCTCTCCGAAACAATTTGACGGATTAATTTTAAATTTTCAGAGAATAAGAGAATATAGTTGAATACTCGGAATCTGATAGCTGATTGCTAAAACAAAAATCGTTTTTTTTTCAAAATCGCAAATGGATATAACCCCTTAATGAACCAACTAAAATTTTTTACTGAATAAATACTCCCAAATGCAGATCGAGAGGCAGATATAGAGTCAAATGGTTGTTTAGAATTGCCTACAACAGTCAATATTCACTAATCTAAAAGTACTACATTTTTTTAAATCGTCGTTTATAGGGCAGAAATTTATTCCTTTACATTAGTTAATCTTATTTTTTACAATTAATTACACAGATCCTCCATGGTCAAATTTTTATGCTTCTGATTCACCAGGAGTGCTGTCTTCTTCCAATATTGGTACAATTAGATTATCCTTGGACATCAGATTATATTTTGTGACAAACTGAGTAAATCGTTTGCACAAACAGGTTTCATTTTCAAACTCATCAAAAATTAATCGGTGATGGAAGTAGGCATGGGAGAAAATTCGATATACTCTTCTACAGACAGAACCTAGCTTGGCTACTGAGGATTCCTTAATACTTACTCTGAAAAAAAAGCAATGGCTTTGTCAAAATTTGTGCAAGGAAAAAATGGTGATACTACAACATGCAGTTGCTCATAATAAAATAATATACAGTGTGTCTACCTAAATTTGCAGATTTGTAAATTAAAAAAAAAATGTTCTTTATAAAAAGTTCTGCATGGTCTAAAATCTATAATGCAATCATCAGTGGTATATAGAAATGTAAAATTACTGGTAATTTAAAAATCGGTAATATTACGGTAGCACTGGTCATTTATAGAAAATAACAGCTTTTTAAGTAATACAAGTTTTTCTTTATATCAAAATTATAAAAACATTACAAAAACTTTTTTAAACTACTGAGAGTCAGAATGGACTACTTAATAGATTGGATAATGGTAAACCAACCTCATCATCTGATTTTACTTTTTCTTTCATTAATTGAGTCAAGTCTATACCTTCAAAAACGATATATATTTTTTTATGTTTCTTCCTGAGTACTTTCTATTTTTGTAAGATCTTCATTTAGTGAATTATAATTATGGGTACCATAAGTTAAAAATAAAGGCTCTTTCGGTTGCGGCTGTTGACGATGGTAAATTTAAAATATCTACAGCCAATCTACTTATTTTAGAACTGCAGCAAATTTCTGCCCACCAAACAGGCCCAGACTTTTCGCTGGAAATGAAGAATTCCTTAGCAAAAATATTACCACCTCTAATTTTGTACTATGCAAGTGCTTCCGTAATATCTACTTGTAAAGAATACTTTGGATGACGCCTTGCAGTTTTATAGATGAACTCCATTGCAATTAAATTTTTAGCTACAGTTAAATTGTCATCGCATGTATTTGATTAGAGTATAGAGCGAAAAAAGAAACAATATTTCCAATATTACCGATCTTGCGGCAACATTACGTAATTTTACTAAAATTACTGGTAACATCACCTCGGTAATAATACCCTTTACATCACTAGTAGTATATAAGATATCTTAAAAATATGTATTTTCTTGACGAGGAAAGTAGCTTTATTTTTCACAATAACAAAATTCTTACAAAGAAAATGTATTTAGATTTACATCCTAAACATTATTTCTTTATAATAATTTTAGATATTGTTAAAAATAATGGTACTTTCGTCTTGACCAAAATATATTCTTTAATACTTCATATACCACCTAAAAAAATATCTGAAGTTTGCAGTAGACAGGGTTTCCCACACTGTGTCCTTCCAAGGGTGTCTCGTGTTGATGGGACAGACTGGAGTCAAGGTATTTTGGAAAAAAATGATCGAACTGAGATATTTCTTTCAAAAGCAAGTAAAAGAAAAGAAAGTTCGCGGCGATAAAGATCAGAGTCCAACTAGCAGAATTTATCAGTATTTGCATTTTAATATTTTAAGTCGGATATTGTTAATTTAGATATTCAATATAAAACATTTTTTTTATATCTTATCTAACACAAGTTAAAACTTGATGTCGCAAAAATTTGACCAATATGGACCATCATCTTTTATTCCTGTCAGCGCGTGGAACGTGAGCGTTCTTAGGCGGCACGTTACATCTGTAAATTAGTGATTGGCCGATACCGATTTAAATATCGGTGTATCGGTATTGTATCGGCATATCGGCAAATTTTGCCGATACCGATTATCGGCCGATAAATATCTGTGTATTTAAGATTGCACAAGGAAATTAAAAAGGGTTTTGGAATCCTGAATAAATTCTTCACAAAAATTGGCCATGATATTTTGGAAAAAAATGTGTTTTGTATTAATTTGAAAAATCAAGAAAAAGGGCTTTTGTGGTTTTTAGAATAATTAGGCGCTAAATTGAAAATATCAAGAAAAGAAGTACTGTTAAGCATGCCTTTTGCAATTTAATATGCCTACAAAAACCCCCACATTTTCGATTCAATCCATCAAGCCGTTTTTCTTTTGTTTTAATCTATCTAATTTTTAAAAAGAATTAAAGGAGGTTACTTTAAATGATCAAATATTGACCTAAATACATAAATGTTTTTAGTTTTTTATGTATTTTTATTAATAGAAGTATTAAAATTTATATAAAAAAATCAAAAACGTTTTTTTGTCACCTAAATTTAAACACCTTTATTAATAAAAATGCATAAAGAACTTTTTGTTGCATTGTATTAAAGGCGACGCGACGATGCCAGTATTTGACTAAAAATGCTTTACAGCATTGCCTCTGTTGACAATTTTTACTAGTATTCATAAATTTAATTAAATAGCTAAAGTTTTTAAAAATGTGCCGATTCCGATATTATATCGGTATCGGCAAAAAAACGTATCGGCCGATCATTACTTTAAATGTTTTTTTGAAGACAATGAACTTTTTTGCCGTAATTATCAGTAGTTGTATTATTTTGGGTACCAACTACTTAAAAGTGCTATTATTTTAGTGTTGGCAAAAAATGGACTTTGATCCTTTAAATATTATTCCTTTTTTTTTTGGCTCTTTACGTTTTTTAGTATGACTGTAAGAAAACGAAATCAATTTGTAATAATATATATATTGGAACCCCGACACTAGAATAAGTAACTATTTTACATAAAAAGAATAATAAACATGATTTCCATAATAATAATGTAAAATAGTGCTTGTATTTTAAAACTTATTTATTATTTTTGGAAATAAATATTATTATTATTATTATATGATGCGAGCTTAAGTAATCACACTGTATATGTAGGTTTTATATAAAGCATGATAATATGCAAAATACTAAACTAAACAAAACTCTAATTATCTTTGGTTATTACACACATAGAAATAGCAGAAAAATTTAAAACTGGGTTTTTGCAATTGCAAATTATTTTTAAATGTGCATCACAATGTCTTCTTATTCACAAATTATATTTACATATTATGTGCTGACCTTGTTTTTTTAAACTATGGTTTCTTTTTATTCATGGATATTTATCAATTAAAGCATATTTTCTCTTTTAGTCAAAACTGTATAATGTTTTTAAAATGGATGATTTAATTATATGGAGAAATGTTAAAACCTTAAGGCAGTGGAAGCTTTGTCCACCAAGTTTTTCTAGATGTCAAAATTAGTCAAAATATATAGGTATTCCATTAAAAAAAAACTACTTGACAATGAAAATTTTCTTTTTGAGACAACTTGTGACTTACCAATACTGTCAACAAAATTATTATGTGGAGTTAAACATATTTATTTTAGGTTTGTTTTTGTATTTTGTACATTGGCAAAGTTCTTTTGTGTACACATTTGCGAGTTTATTTGCGACACACTGTGTAAGCATAAGCTAATATTAGGGTTTGCAGTAAGACAGTTTTAAACAAGCCTTCAAACCAAAAGAATTTATGATTGTTTCTACATGTGTATAATAATTTTTTCAGCTGTCATTCTTCTTTGTTCTGAATCATAATATAAGATTGCTGTTGACTCTTAACTATCAGAAATATATTAAAGTACTCATGTACTGGAAACTAAGATTAAAATTATAAAAAAATAACTTTGTTGTATTTAGACTTTTTTTTTAATTCATGTGTTTTTCTAAATAATTATCAGAACACAATTTTTGTAAAAATGTTTCTAATATGTATATTATATTTGGTAATTTTCTAGAAAATGGGAGCAACTCCGATTTTGACGAAATTTGGTATACGGGGTTTTTGGGGCGCTGATCACGAATCTGAATTATTTGGCGGAAACGTTTCGTTCTCGAGATATCCATCATCAAAGTTGATATTTGCACTAACCTTATTTTCACTATATTCCCCCTTCTTTTGCACACAATTCTTGATTTAAAGCTAAAGTGTCACACAATATTTGATTTTCACTTTTTAAAACCCCGTTTTTCTACGTTTTTACATTATTTTTGAATTAAATTGCGTGGCTTTTCTTTGATAATCCGGCAACCATACATACACATAGGGCTTCATGGCAAACTGGGATTAAAATGATTCAAAGTATAGCTATGCAGTTTAATGCAAAAATAATGTAAAAAACGTAGAAAAACGTGGTTTTAAAAGGTGAAAATCAAATATTGTGTGACACTTTAGCTTTAAATCAAGAATTGTGTGCAAAAAGAAGGGGGAATATAGTGAAAATAAGCTTAGTTCAAATTTGAACTTTGATGATGGATATCTCGATAACGAAACATTTCCGCCAAATAATTATTTCAGATTCGTGATCAGCGCCCCAAAACCCCCATATACCAAATTTCGTCAAAATCGGAGTTGCTCCCATTTTCTAGAAAATTACCTTATATTTAGTTAGTCGACTTACCTGCTAGGAAAATATTTATTGCTATTTAAAAGGCATGCTGCTCCGTCTAAAGTATGCCTTGTGTAATCTATTGCTGGACATTCTTTGGGTGTTTTATGGGCAGCACAAAGAAATATCCATTGTTCTGTAGCAGTCATTTGAGTACAAGTCTCAGGATGGCATTCACCCTGCAGTCTAACAGCCAATCCATTTAATTCCATACAAAACTGTCTACAAAAAGTACACATTTCATTATTTTGGGAATATTACTAAACAGAATTTATAGTTTCCATAATCAATATATATTGGTTACCCTTATATCCATTATTTTTACCTTAAATGTTCATATTTCCAAACTCCTTCATCTTGAGATTCAGGCATTTTTAATATAAGGTCTATGTTAGTTGGATCCTTTCGAATGAGTTGCTGAATATACTGTTGTACCGCCAGGGTACTATCCATTTCTTCGAAAGGTTCATCAGGCCAACGACAAAAATCCTGTTAAAAAGATACTTTTAAGTATATAATTAATTATGAAAAAGTCATATAAACTCTCTCCTCCAATAAAGCACTATTAATCACTAAAAAAAAACAGGAAGGAGGATTTTATTCCCAAACTAAAAAGTGGCTTAAAAAAAGGGTTTTTGAAAAAGGGGGTGTAAAATAATGAAGGTAAACCAATATTAGGGAAAACATTAGTACTTTTGCTTTAGTTCCTGGTCGATTTCTTCGCAAAATTGTAACTCCGTCAGCCATCTTCATTTTTGACATTTAAATGGATACAGTGAAGCTGTCAATACACTGTCAAAAATAAAAAAATTACAACTATCATAGATAAAGATTCGATAGTCGGTCCTTTAGTAAACCGATAAAGTACTGGCAGGTTGATTTATCAGTATTTTCCATCAGGCGCGGCTTGTGACTTTTTTTTAGGTGGGGCAAATTTTTTAAGCAACTTATTCCTCGCTATACAACGTTTTACTTTTTTATCTTGTATAACAATATAGTATTCTTATGAACTTTAATAATAATTACTTTACTTACTTCGGTAATTGTCTAGAAACTGTCCGCAACTCCGATTTTGACCAAATTTGGTATACGGGGGTTTTTGGGGCGCTGATCACGAATCTGTCGGAAACGTTTTGTTTCCGAGATATCCATCATCAAAGTTGGTATTTGAACTAACCTCATTTTTACTATATTCCCAAGGTTAGTTTATATTTATAAGGTTGCGACATATCCTCAACATTTAGGCGGTTCGAGGTCGGGGACGCAAGGAAGGGCACTTCTCAGAGAAAAGTTGGCAAGACTGGGTAAAATCAAAGCTAAAGATCAATCCAGTGGCGTCTAGAATTTGCGCATTTCATTTTGCATTGTTTTGGAAGTGATATTTGTTGAAAGATGTAATTCCAAATGTTTTTATTTAAAGTAAAAGAGTTTACAACTTATTAATAATTAAAAACTGTTGTGTAAACGGTTGTTCTAATAATACGATAAACTGTATATCGGCATCCGGCACTGAACAACATGGCCGAAAAATGGGAGATGTGACGTCATAACACGTCAAAGCAATATGGCCAAATGTCGCGACCTTATTAGACCGACTTTGCTATATTCCCCCTTCTTTTTGCATACAATTCTTGATTATAAGTTAAAGTAGTACACAATATCTGATTTTTACCTTTTTAAACCTCATTTTTCTACGTATTTTACACTTTTTAAAATTAAATTGCGTATAGGTTCAATTTCCATCGTTTTCAATTATGGTGAATGCACCGGGTGGTATATTCATGGCTTGCTGCGTATTTAAAGAGATCCTTCCCAATTTATTTGAATTTAATAAAAGGTGTAATATAGATTTAAAAAAAAACGGGGTTTTAAAGGGTGAAATTCAAATATTGTATGCCACCTTAGCTTTAAATCAAGAATTGTGTGCAAAAAGAAGAAGGAATATAGTATCCCAGCAAACACTATTTGCCGGCAATGTACATTTTTCATATTGGCATTGATGGTAAAGCATTGGTAATTGGTGGCAATATTATGCCAACATCTTATACGCATTAAAAAGGCAACCCTAAATAAACACTTAATTGCCAATAAATTTTACATGGAGGCGAATTGCCGGCAAGCATACAAAAATGGCGGCATACCAATCCTGATTAAATAAAGCACGCGTTTTTGTTGCAGGCAAATAAATATTGGATTTTTGAAGGCAAACCTTCAACGCATATTCATACTTTTTAAACTATATTATTAACATTGGTATTTAACTAACATTAAAGCAATTTTTTGATCTGTTTTATTTATAATGACAGCTAAACAACATTATTTTATGTTTTTTACATAATTTAAAGGAAATGGCGTTTTCATAATATTTTATTGTTAAAAATGATGCAAATAAAAATTAGGTCAAACAAAATGTTTATTATGTATTTTGGAGCGAATAAAAATAAAATGATGGTAAAATTAGCTACGTTAATTTCAACCGAAAGTGACCGCTTTGTGCATTTGTTTTCTACGTGGTTTTCTAGCTTTTTAGTTTCGTTTTTAAAGAAAAGAGTTTTTAATAGACATAATTAAATGTATTCATTATGCCGAACACTCCATTGTTTTACTTGACGATAATCCAATATCCGTGCCTCCTTACCGCATGTCAGAA
This sequence comes from Listronotus bonariensis, assembly GCA_014170235.1. Taxonomy (NCBI): domain Eukaryota; kingdom Metazoa; phylum Arthropoda; class Insecta; order Coleoptera; family Curculionidae; genus Listronotus; species Listronotus bonariensis. The sequence goes on along the minus strand of JACEGR010008681.1, from coordinate 14,177 downwards.
GTCAAAAAGCAGCAACTTCGACAAGAATTGGACAAATTACTAGAAAGTGGTACGATAGAAGAGTGTGAGTCACCATATGCTGCTCCAGTAGTTTTAGTGCCCAAAAAAGATGGTGGAGTGCGCCTGACAGTTGACTTTAGAAAACTGAATGCCATCACGAGGAAGGTAAATTGGCCATTACCAAGAATAGATGACCTTCTACATGAAGCTAAGAAAACAAACTATATGACCACTCTCGATCTAAAGAGTGGATATCACCAAGTGAATGTAAAACCTTCGGACAGAGACAAAACTAGCTTTTCGGTACCTTCAGGACATTAGAATGCCCTTTGGTCTTTCTACGGCCCCTGCCACATTCCAACGTTTAATGGATCGGTTTCGATCTGGCCTTCCTGATGTTTTTCATGTTAGTTTATCTTGATGACTTAATTGTCATCTCTCCTACTTTCACCCAACATATTAATGACCTCCAAAAGTATTTTCTATACTAAATCTATTCAAATTAAAACTCAATCGTTCCAAGTGCTCTTTCTGCTGTGATTCTGTACGATACCTTGGTCATATTATTTCTCCCCAGGGTATTCAACCTGATGACTCCAAAGTATCGGCCATCATGAACATGAAGCCACCTAAAAATGTTAAAGAACTTTTAAGTTTCCTACAAACCTGCTCTTGGTTTCGTCGTTTTATCGACAATTTTGCCCAAATATCAAAACCTCTGTCATCCCTAACAAAGAAAAATGCACAATGGCAGTGGGGGAGTCCCAGTCTGCCTCCTTTAATAAGCTAAAAACTTTGTTAAGTACAGCTCCCATTTTAAGACAAGCAGATTCAAGTTTGCCCTTTATCCTACGCACAGACTCAAGTGGTTATGCACTGGGGGCATGTCTACTCCAGGGGAGGGTGAAGATGAACGTCCCATAGAATATGCCTCAAGATTGTTGACCCAAGCTGAGCAAAATTACAGTACCACAGAAAGCGAAGCGCTTGCCATTGTATGGGCAGTGCAAAAATTTAGAGGATACATAGAAAATGCAACCGTTCTCGTTCAAAGTGACCACCAACCCTTAAAATGGTTAATGTCCCTAAAAACACCTACCGGACGCCTCGCAAGATGGGCCCTAAGCCTGCAAGCATATGATCTTCGTATTGATTATATTGTTGGAAGAAAAAACGTGGTTGCTGACACCCTATCAAGACCACCACGAGAGGATTCTGAAGAATCTATCAATCTAGTTACTGTAGACCTACCCACCAAGTCAGCTAGTGATATCAGAGCTGAACAGTTAGCTGACCCTGAGCTGAAGAAGATTATTGACGGATTAGAAACATGCACTACTGGAATTGACTTTAAGAAATGGGCCGAAAGAGGTTACATTATGTCAAACGGAATACTCTACCGGTATGTTCCTGAAATTGATGAAGAAGAACCGCAACAAGTAATAGCCTCAAGCCAGATTTCAAATATTTTGAATGAATACCATGATTCTGAAACCGCTGGACATTATGGCATTGAACGCACTTATCAGCGCATTGCGCGTAGATATTACTGGCCTGGTATGAGAAGAACCATTTCAGAATACATTGGCAAATGTATTGAATGTCAACGATATAAAGTTACCAACTTAAAGCCTGCAGGACTCCTTCAAACACCAGTTCAGTCACAGAGATTTGAAGCAATTTCCATAGATCTATTCGGGCCACTCCCAGAAACTCCAACTGGACATCGCTGGATCTTTATCGTGGAAGATACTACTAGTCGATGGACAGAAATATTTCCCTTACAAAACGCAACAGCGGAAGCCTGCGCTCGTTGTCTAATAGATGAAATTATACTTAGATATGGAGTTTGTAGAAGAGTAATAAGCGATAATGGTGTTCAATTTGTTGGAGCAGTTATGCAACAAGTAGCACACTGTTTAGGTTTTCAGCAATGCCTAACTCCTGTATATCATCCCGAGTCTAATCCTGTCGAAAGAAAAAACAGGGATTTGAAGACACAACTTGCTATTCTTAGCAAAGAAGACCACATATCTTGGCTAGATAAGTTACCCGCAATTAGATTTGCCATAAATACAGCCAAATGTGAATCTACTGGTTATACACCCGCCTACCTTACTTTTGGGCGTGAATTGAGGACCCCAGATGATGTCAATAGAGATATGAGAGCCATTACTCTAAACGAGAACTTTGTTTCCCAGATCACTCCTTACCTATTAACCATAAGTACCGTCCTAGAAAATGCACGTGAAAAGCATGAACAGAGTCAAGATAGACGTAACCACCCCAAAGATGAAGTCAGACGTCCATTGACTTATCAAATTGGTGACAAAGTTTTAGTCGATGTGCATGTGTTGAGCAAAGCAAGTAACCAGTTCACATCTAAGTTGGCTCCGAGGCGTGATGGCCCTTATGATGTTATTCATAAAGAAGTAACCCCTACTACATACTTAGTTGCTTCTATGGAAAGTCCTGATGTCCCACTTGGTAAATATCATGTTTCGGCCTTAACCCTGTACCGAGACCCAGAGGAAGAAGATACTGAGCCAATCTGCCCCTTACGTAAAAGAGGTCGACCACCCACTAGGAAGACCAGCTCAAGTCCTCCCAGTGACCCACCGGCGGAAGAAAATGAAGAAGGTAATGAGATGCCTATTGGTGAACCTGAAGAAGCGGAAGTCCGAGAAGATGGACGCAGAAGAAGAAAACCCACTGTCCCAAGATGCCCTTGTTGTACATAGATCCATATTGTGTTGCCCCACCCTCGAGGACGTTAGTGTGGTGCAAAGGGGAGATTGTAACATACCTCCTTAATTAAAAGACTTTCATTACGTATATGTTCAGCCTTAAGGCAGCATCACCTGTAAGCATGATGTGTTGCCTACCCTTAAACGTTGTTATTTGCAGTTTAAACAAAGACACTATTGACATTGCTAAAAATAGTTTAAGTTTGATTTTGAGATACGTTAGAACACGTGTTTTGTTACTGTTGAAAAATATGTATATGTTTTTCACTAATATTCTTTTCTCGCATTTATTTACCTCGACGAAAAACCCTAAAATAAGTGACGGAAATCTCTCTGTTACAGTGTGTGTTTTGTGATTAATTGGTGATGGCTAGTTGAGAAGGCAAGATATTCAAGTATACTGTTAGGAGCTGTAAACATTTTGTTTAAAACTTTATTAAAAGTTTTAAAGACGTGTTAATAAAAAATATTATATATATTTAATAGTTTTTTGACATACCGATAGATGGCGTAATGGACAATAAACTACTACATTTCTGCAATATCTTCGCTTTTTATCGTCTAAACCGTACCCATTAGACAAAAATAAGTCGAGAGCGGTCTGCGGTAGGTGATCTCACTCAGCTTTGAAAGAAATATCTTCGGCTAGTGTAAAAATCTGCATCTCCAAGTTGGACAGTGTTCCGAGAGATGGTACTTTGCATTGCAAGGAAATTGCATGCAGTAGGGAGTTTTTCCTATTTTAATTTTCAAATAAAATATCGCATCATTTTAGCTTTTAAAAAAAGTATATGCGACAATTTTCGTCAATAAGACGTCAGCTTGCTGCTTGGGAGTATCTGCATTTGCCCACTTTCGTGTCTTTTTGTTATCTTTTTGCCAATAACTTATTAATGATGGATGCCATCATCTTAAACGCATTTTTTGCCAATAACTTATTAATGACGGATGCCATCACTTTATCTGCAACACGTGGCCTAATAACGGCCAATTGCCCACTTTCGCGTCTTTTTGATACCTTTTTGTCAATGCCTTGCCATTAAAGAGTGTTGACAATGCCAGTAAATTAAATGTACAACGCCAGCAAAAAATGTTATATGGGATAAATAGGATTAGTTAAAATTTCAACTTTGATGATGTATATCTCGAGAACGAAACGTTTCCGCCAAAAAAATATTACAGATTCGTGATAAGCGCCCCCAAAAAAATAACCGTAAACCAAAATTCGTCTAAATCGGAGTTACCGCAGGTTTCTAAAAAATTACCCAAAATATTGGTATGTTTTTCTTGGGTCTCTTTGATTTTCCAAAATTTCAAGATTTTCAATTACTTGTAGGTAATACCGTCATAAGTTAATTTCTCGTCTTCAGCCATCTTTGTTTAAATTACACGAGTAATTTTAAATGATCGAAAACGACACATTAATGCCGCATGGTCTAGACTTCGCGTGATTTTCTCGCATGAAAAATGTCTATTTCGAGATTCCAGAATACATTTTTGACTATTCATGCGACACTTTACATATCTCGCGTACGACATGGTCTAATAGAGATTCGAGAATATCCCCCAGAGAAACAAAATTTTGGAGCTGTTTGTCGGACCTTTATTAAAAAAACAGAAGAACCATTTGTCGGTATTTTATCCTATTCACGAAAGGACCTATGATAGGTTCCTTATCCATGACCTAAAAAGTACAATAACCTCAATTATTTTTTATTTTAAGTATTTTGGCTGCCCAAAGAACTGTTGGTAGTTTTTATTTTACATAACATAAATAGCTACTCATTAGCAATAAAAGATATGACCATACAGGCTGAATTTCAAGCTGTGGTATTGGCTGCTGGTAAAGGTTCCCGAATGTTGGAAATCACATCTGGTCAGCCAAAATGTTTACTTCCTGTGGGCCCTAAACCACTTATCTGGTATACACTTAGCAAGTTGCAAAAGTCTGGTTTTACAGGTACGAAATTGTTAAAGTATCATATTCTTTTATCATTGCTTTTCAAACAGATACTGGTATATTTATGAGTAACCCTCGTTTCACACGATACATGTGTTATGATTATCCTCGTGATTATCTATTTTATAGTTTACAGACCTACTTGCTATCTACAAGCAAACTGAGGTTGGCATCTATCAGGGTTCTTAGTGACCTGGAAAATCTGGAAAACCTGAAAAAGTCAAGAAATTTGTTGACGAAGAAACGTTGACCTGGAAATTTTTTAATACTTTTCGACACAAATACAAAGTTTTTTTATCTAATTTCTTTTACAAAATTATATCAATATAGGTATATGGAACATCCCTCGTATATCTGATTTTCTTTTTCTATCAATAAAAACATGTTGGTAGAAAATATTTTAGGCAATAGACACAATTCGAAAATATGAAAGTTTTTTCAACATTCCTGTGATATTCTGACTGTATGAATTTTAAATTTTATTTTATTTATTTTTTACTGTATTAAACAGTGTTTCTAAATATTTTAGGCTTAAGTTTTTTAAATTTTAATAAGTGACACGTTCTACACTTCTTGTGAGGTATTTTGTATTTTTGTACAGTTTTTGGAACAAATAGATTATTATTATTATTCTTTAAAAGATCCAACACGACGTATCCCATGGCTCCGACCCCATAGGGAGTCGTGCGGAAGGCCATCCATATCGAAGACCACTCCTCGCGTCCGCTCGGTCAGTGATCTTCGGCCAAATTCATTTGCCTCAGTAGACGAAGGGATCCAAGGACAACAGATTTCTGCATCTTCATCACCAGTTGTACGGGTGTATTTTCACATGCTGGAATGTACCTCATTTCCCTTAATATGTTATTCTTTATGCCTCCCAAAACGCCAATTATCAGGACAACCAATCGCACGGTATACTCCGGCTAGAGCCTCCGAAGTTCGCCAAGAAGATCTTGATATTTGGCTCGTTTCTCCCATTCTTTTATATCGATGTAAGTTTCCGCTGGGGCGGAGAACTCTATTACGTACATGGTGTGGTTTGTCTTATCAAGGAGAACGATGTCGGGTTTATTTGCTTGAATTTGATGCGTTGTTGGGAACGCGTAGTTCCAGTATATGCGACAGTTGTCATTTTCCACTACTGCCTCAATGTCTCCGGGAGCAAACGGCAGTATTGCTGTTTCATCGATGCCGTAGTAATGCCTCAGGTGATAGTATAGTACCCGAAGAGCGTCATTATGCCGATGGATGTAGCTATTGACAGCATGCACTGGACAAGCTGACAATAGATGCATAAGGGTTTCGGGTTGCTGTCGACAGGCTCGACATGCGGTGTCAAGAACGTTGGAAAATTGGCTTCCGTACACCAATGTGTTTATCACCCCATCTTGGCATGTAACTAAGAATCCTTCGGTCTCAGACTTAAGCTCGGCGGATTTCAAAAACCCAAACGTAAGCTTTCGAGATAGATCGAGTCTATTGATGTTTCTGTAAAAGACTCCGTGCTGCGGCCTATTGATGTGATCTTCTAAGAGCATCCGTTGTTCGGCTCTTTTAACTGCAGCTGTTACAGCACTAGACTCGTGTCTTATAAGTGATTGGTCGTTATTAGAATCTATTTCAAATCTGAGACCGAATTTCTCCGCGGCTCGCTCGGCTGCCTTGAACAAAAATGCTCCAACATTGGCCATCTCATGTTCTTTTACTAACTGCAGCAGTGGATCCGTGCTTTTGGCAACCTGACAAGCAAGACTCAAAACCAAACGATCATGCATACACTCCAAGCTTAAAAGGCCGCGACCTCCCTGATGGCGTGAGAGGTAAATGCGGGAGACTGATGAGCGGGGATGGGTGCTGCGGTGAAGATGCATCATTTTTCGTGTGCTAACGTCCAGTTCGCGCAACTCTTCTCGCGTCCACTTAACTACTCCCAACGAATAAAGGAATACAGGAACTGCCAGCATGTTAGTTGCAGCAACCTTATTCAATCCTGATAGTTAGGATTTCCATATTTTCCTTAAGCGTTGCCTGTAATTGCTTCTCAGCTCGATCTTTACAGCTTTAACATCCTGAGTACGATTTTGGTCGATACCTAAATATCGATACGTTTCGTTATTTCTAAACGGACGGAGAATCGCGCTGTCAGCAAGTTGATCAGTCTCTAAATCGTTACCATTTCGGCCCTTCACCAGCCTAAGTTTTGCACATTTGTCAAGTCCGAACTCCATGCCAACATCTTTGGTATATTCGTGAACCACTTTAAGAGACTGTTGTAGATCTCGCTCACTAGTTGCATAGAGTTTCAGGTCATCCATATAAAACAGATGGGTTACCTTACGCTCCCTTCTTCCTGGTGGTCCACAGCAATACCCCCGAGTCTTCCGAAGAGACACGGATACGGGAAGCAGCGATATACAGAATAATAGAGGACTTAGTGAGTCGCCCTGAAATACGCCCCGTTTAAATGTTATGGGATCAGTAATGATTTTTGTGCTCCAGATGTTATGGAGAATTTAGATTTCCAGAGCGGCATCAGCTATTCGATGCAACGAATCAGGTTAGGAGGAACCTTGAGATCTTTAAGCAGATGCAATATTAATTCATGCGATGTTGTATCAAAAGCTTTTTTGTAATCAATCCATGCCATACTGAGGTTACGTTTGTATTGGATTGAGTCTTGTGTGATGCATCTATCGATTAAGAGATATTCCTTGCAACCATTGATTCCTCTTTTTCCTCCTCGCTGCTCCCCTACATCAGAGAGAATAGGATCTATTGCACTCAGTATTCTAGAATACAAAATTCTAGTAAAAGCCTTGTAGCTGGTATTAAGGCAAGTGATTGGTCTGTAGTACTTTGGCTGTGTTAGATCTTCCTTTTTTGGTATTTGTTTGTGGTAGAGATGTGTTCTCTTTTTTAGTGGACTGTATTACATTTTAAATGTTTGATTTTTAATTTAAAGCGTTGTGACACGCAACTTAAGTACAAAAATACTGAGTTACACCGGTTTTTAACTTACTTGTTAGTAAATTTCTCAATTTGTGTTCTTGAGATCCGCGATGATACGCGCCCGAGATGCAACTGCTGAGATCTGCAAAAATTCTTCATCTGGCGATGTTGCCAATGTTTCTTTGTGTGTGGCGCGAAATTTAAACTGTTTATTTAATAACGTTTAGTCCAAACATGCCGCCCCGCTTGAAAGGCTAAAGTCTTTCAACATATAACAAACACATACACTACTTTTTTAAATGTCACTTAAAACTAATTGGCACTTTAAGTGTTTGTAAAAGGAATTGAAATTATGCTTAGTCAATTGGTAAAAACATACTTTGTTAATACCTCGTTTCAAGGTACCATTTGCGGTTTTGACTTCCACTACTCGTACAAGTCCATCTGGACCAGGATATAAAGTACTGATTCGTCCCATTCGCCATTGTAAAGGTGGTAAATTTTCTTCTTTAAGAAGAACCAAACTTCCAACTTTAATTTTTTCAGAAGATGGTTGTTGGCACCACTTACTTCTTTGTTGCAGAGTGGCTAAATATTCTGTTGACCACCTTGACCAAAAGTGCTGATTTAATTTTTGAATGTGTTGCCAACGAGTCAGCTTATGAACTGGAGTTTCAGAATAATTTGGGCATGGTGTTGTTTGCAGTGATTCTCCTATGAGAAAGTGTGAAGGTGTAAGAATAGCAAGGTCATTGGGATCCTCCGAGATTGGAATTAATGGTCTTGAATTTAAACATGCTTCTGTTTGCACCAAAAAGTGTAGTATTCTTCATATGTAAAAACAGCATTTCCTGTAATACGTTTCATATGATATTTAAGAGATTTAACAACTGCCTCCCAAAGTCCTCCAAATGTTGGGGTTCGTGGTGGAATATAATGCCAAGTGATGTGTTCATTTGTTGTGAAATTTTGAACTTGATTCCAATGTGTTTCGGATGCAAGCATGTTTGTTACTTCAATCAATTCCTTATTGGCTCGTACAAAATTTGTTGCATTGTCTGAATGAATGTGAGTTGGTTTGCCTCGTCTTGACATAAAACGTTTTAGAGCTGCTAAAAAGCTTCTGTTGTAAGTCCAGACACCAATTCTAAATGAACTGCCTTAGTGCTAAGACAAACAAATATTGCAATATAACACTGAAAAGTGTGTACTCTTCCACGACGGTGACTTTCTTTGATCAGAATTGGTCCTGCATAATCAATTCCAACTATAGTGAATGGTCTTGAGGGTGTTACACGATGTACTGGTAAATCTCCCATAATAGGATTTATGATAGCAGGTTTATGTTTAAAGCAAGTGATGCATTTTCGTAGGTACTTTCTTACAGTGTTTCTTCCTGATAGTGGCCAATATTTTGTACGTAAGGAAGACAGTACTGCTTGGGAACCTCCGTGCAATAAACATCTATGTTCCTCTTCAATAAGCAATTGTGTAAGCTTGTGATTTGATGATAGTACGACTGGATGTTTCTGAGTTTCTGGAATGTTTGCATGTTTTAATCTTCCTCCAACTCTAATTATTTCATGTTCATCAAGATATGGATTTAAATTGAGTAACTTGCTGGTGCATTTTACCTTCTTATTTGCCTTCAAAGCCATTAATTCTTCACTGAAATCTTGCTGTTGTGAAAGTTTAAGTAAACAATTTAATGCACTGTCTAACTCTTGTGCGGTTAGACTACCTGTTAATTTATTTTCTTTTTGACGTATGTTGTGAATAAATCTTTGAACATAAGCTAGAACTCTTTTTAATTTTCTAACTGATGAATATTTATCAAAAATATTACTTGTCGCGACACTTACTGTAAGGCATTTTGGCTTCCGCCTTTCTAATTCTTCGTCATTGCATACTAGTTCTGGTAGAAATTGTGGCCAACTGTTTTTATCTTGTTGAAGCCAGTAAGGTCCTGTCCACCACAGTGTGTTTTCCATAAGTTGATGTGGCATGAGTCCTCGAGAAATAATATCTGCAGGGTTTTCTTTAGTTGGCACGTGATGCCATTTATCACCTTGAGTATTTTGCTGTATTTCAGCTACACGGTTTGAAATAAACACTTTCCATGTGCTAGAAATTGCGGATAGCCAGTGTAAAACGATTGTCGAATCGGTCCAAAGATGTACTTCATAAATAGGTAAAGTCAATCCCATTTTTAATTTTTTAATAAGTTTGGACAGCAGATGAGCACCACATAACTCTAGTCGTGGTAGTGATTGTGTTTTTACTGGTGCTACTCTTGATTTAGAGCACAGTAGTTGGGATGAATGGCTACCATCTTCATGTGTAGCTCTTACATACACACAGGCTCCATATGATTGTTCACATGCATCACTAAAACCATGTAGCTGTATTTCCCTTATACTTCCATGTGTTAATATTAAAGTGACATTTCTAGGAATTTTTAATTTGTTTAATAAAGGTAACTGTTGTTCCAATTCAGTCCATGTGGTGTATTCAGATGTAGGTAATGTGTCGTCCCAATCCAACTGAAGTAACCATAATGTCTTAAGAATTAATTTGGCCTTGAGAATAACTGGGCCAACCAGACCAAGTGGGTCAAAAATCTGTGCTATTATTCCTAGAATTGTTCTTTTTGTGATCTGCTTATTGTGTTGTTGACTTATAGAAAATTTAAAACAATCTTCAATAGAATTCCAAATTAAACCAAGTGTTTTTGAGCTTTCCAGTTTGTCATGTGGAACTAAATAATTTTCCAAATCTCGATTTTCAGTTTTAAATATATCAGGACTATTTGTTTTCCATTTTCGAAGTTTAAAACATCCCAAATTTAGTAATGAATTCAGTTGATTATGTAATTCTATTGTTTCTGAAATGGTGGATGCGCCGGTAATAAGGTCATCCACATAAAAATCTTGTAAAACAACCTTGGATGCTTCAGAAAAATCTGAATTATGTTCGTAAGCTAACTGTTGTAAGCTTCTTATTGCTAGATAAGGTGCTGTGGTTGTCCCATATGTAACAGTTGTTAAACTGTAGGTTTTTATTGGTTCGTGTGGATGATTACGCCATAGTATTTTTTGATATTTTATGTCATCTTTATGTATTTGTACCTGGCGGTACATTTTTTCAATGTCAGCTGTAAGCGCATAGGCATGAAATCTAAAGCGTATCAAAATTGTAAACAAATCATCTTGTATCGTTGGACCTTTCATGAGTGTATCGTTTAATGATAGTCCTGATGATGTGGAACATGAACCATCAAACACAACTCTTAGCTTTGTGGTTAAGCTGTCACCTTTTACAACCGAATGGTGAGGTAGAAAGTATCCAGATGTTTTGTCTTGTCCAGTTTCTTGCATATGACTTAATTCTTGGTATTCATTCATGAAATCTTGGTACTGAATTGAAATTTTAGGATTATTTAGAAGTCTCTTTTCTAAACTATTGAATCTTTTCAAGGCTGTGTCATATGAATTGCCAAGTTTATCTATATTGTTCTTAAATGGTAGTCTGACGATAAATCTTCCATCGGAACTTCTTTTGTATGTTTTTTGGAAATGTTCTTCACATTCACTTTCTTCAAGTGTCATTACAGGTTTGGCCGAAATTTCTTCAATTTCCCAAAATTTCTGGACTTGGTCACTTAAATTTTGAGTACAATGATGGACTGAAAAACAATGTTGTGGAATTATAGTATTTATTTTCCCAGAAATAATCCACCCAAACACAGTATTTTGTAAAGTTGGTTGATTTTTTGTTTTTATTTGTCCGTTTAATAAAAGATCCATATAAATTTCAGCCCCAATAAGCATGTTTAATTTGCTTGATTTGTAAAATTCAGGATCGGCTAACTTAAGATTTGGTGGGATGTGAAAATTGTTTAAGTTCAAATTTACCACAGGAAGGTTACTCGATATTGTTGGTAGAACCATAAAATTCAATGTCTTTTTATAGTCACTTATTTTTGATTTTATTGTTACCTGTGCGACTTCTGATATTTTTGTTGCTGTGTTTCCTATTCCATTTATGGATACATCTGCTGGATGTGGTTTGATTCCCAGAACTGCACAAGTTTCTTTCGTTATAAAGTTTAATTCGGACCCAGAATCTAATAATACTCGGCATGTTGTATTGTGTCCATTCTGATTTACAACTTCTACTACTGCTGTAGTAAGTAAAACTGCTGCATGCATATCTTGTCTTTCATTTTGTTCTGAACATGATGTTCCTGTAAAATGACTATTATTCCTATTCTGTTCAAAATTTTTATTATTATAATTTCTGCTGTGATGAGAATCTATATGTAAAAGTGTATTGTGCTTTTTTGTACATTTTTTACAAAACCCTGCTGTACAATCCTCATACTTGTGATCCGTATTCAAGCAATTGTAGCAGACCTTCAATTTTTTAATTTCTGTTGATCGAGTTTCCGGAGTCATATTCATGAACTTGTCACAAGCAAAAGTTTGTGAGGTGCCTTGCCACAAATCAAACATTTATCATGGGCTGTATTTTGTGCCGAGAAAAATGAATTTTGTTTATGTCGGTACTTATTTTTATCTGCTTGTGTTGTAACCTGTACCTTTGATGAAGGCTGATAAGGTGTTCTGTGCAAAGACTCTAATAAATGACATTTCTGTTGTAAAAACTCGCAAAATTTTTGAAAAGTTAATTTTAACTGTGACTTACTTTGTTCTGATTCCCATTCTCGTTGTGTGATATTGTCAAGTTTGGATGAGAATAAATAAAGTAATAGTGAGTCCCACTGTGATGTAGGTTCCCCAAGAGCTGTGAGTGCCCTAACATGTTTCTGAATTGAATCTAAAAAACTTCTAAGTTCTTCGAAGTTTTCTTTTTGTACTGGTCGAAGTTCAAATAATGCCTTAATGTGTGTTTGAATGATGAGTTTTTGTTCTCATATCGCTCTTTTATTAAATTCCATGCGGTTTGATAATTTTGTGTGGTTGTTTCTAAATTTATTAGCACGTTTTGTGCATCCCCTGTAAGGAAGCCTTTTAAGTAGTGAAATTTTTCTATTTGTGATAAAGAAGTATTATTATGTATTAAAGAAGTGAATGTATCTTGAAATGCATTCCATTTATCATATGAGCCATCAAAGGGTGTTAAAGTTATTGGTGGCAGTTTTAATTGAGCATTTTGTGAATGGTTTGTTACCTGTGATAAATTTATTCCTTGTTGACGAGCTGAGGGATCTTGCACTAAAAATGATTCTGCTGCCGCTAATATTTTGAAATATTCCTTGTCAAACTTTTCCCTTTCATCTAGCTCTTGGTCTATATCTGCTGCTTTACTTTCAATTTTTGTTTGAATCCTGTCAAATTCACTGTACAAGTCTTCAGCCCTTTTTTTCTAAGTTTTATTTCAACAAAATCTGGATGTTCTTTTACTAATTCCTCTGCTAAATGAGCTCCAAATCTTTTTAACTTTAAACATATTATTTCTCTTGCTTTTGAATCGCCCATGTTTATAATTAAATTCAAAAATTATCAAAACTTAATAGGACCACCAAGTTAAGCCCACTGCAATGTTGCCTTTTTATATCTTTCAGTTTAGTTCAAACGCACTCAATGTTTGGCAACACTGAATGTCTTCTGGCCACAATTCTTTTTGGCTTAGAAAGAAATATTGATATTTAACAACTGAAAGAAGACTACGCCCATCTGCGCGGTGAGAGGGGAAGGTACGCGGGGAATTACCCTTTGATGTATGCCGACTTTGGAGTTTTTTGCAGAAAAAATGTTATTTTTCGCAATGAAAACACAAAATATCACTACTTCGATGCACTTCCGCACTAAATCCGATATATCCGGTTCGAAATGACCAATGTTTGTGGTAGAGATGTGTTCTCTTTTTTAGTGGACTGTATTACATTTTAAATGTTTGATTTTTAATTTAAAGCGTTGTGACACGCTACTTAAGTACAAAAATACTGAGTTACACCGGTTTTTTAACTTACTTGTTAGTAAATTTCTCAATTTGTGTTCTTGAGATCCGCGATGCTACGCGCCCGAGATGCAACTGCTGAGATCTGCAAAAATTCTTCATCTGGCGATGTTGCCAATGTTTCTTTGTGTGTGGCGCGAAATTTAAACTGTTTATTTAATAACGTTTAGTCCAAACAGTATTAATATAGTCCGGCCTTCTACAAACCATTCAGGAATTGGTGTGTCTCCATTAAGCCACGAATCAAAGATTCTGGCCAAATGCGGATGGGTACTGGGAAATTTCTTCCACCAGAAGTTATTAATGCCATCCGGACCCGGTGCAGAATAATTCCTTGCACCATCTAGGGCTCTTTTCACCTCCTCCGTCGTGATTGGTGGACTTTCGTGCTGGTTAAGTTCCTTGTCGGCACAATAGGCACTAAAGTTGTTTAAAGCAGGAGTGTCCCGTCGTAACGGCTTCGAGTCCTCGTAGACATCCTTCCAGAACTGTTCCACAACATTTGCTTGCGGCGGATTTTCGACTGTTGGTGCTGG
>JACEGR010008680.1:0-34322 GCA_014170235.1 Listronotus bonariensis | reverse complement strand
AGTTATTGCACAGTTAAAGTGACAGCTTTAGTCAGGGAAAATCGTATTAAAAACACTGCATGAAACAAAGAATCACGCCATCAATGCCGCATTTTTTAAATGGAACATCATATTTATATTTTGAATTATTCGTTTACTTTAGGTATTTTTATTAACTTTCATGTCTGTATTAACTGCTTGTTATCGACGTTTGTGCAGCATAGTCATTAAAATTTTACCTATTAGTGGATTTAAATATAGTTTTTAAAAATAAATTATTATTTATATGAAAACTACGGATAGTAACGCAGCATATAAATTTGAAGAAATTGACAGAAGCAAAACGAAGATACATGGATAATTTTCAAAGAAAAAAATAGTTTAAAGTATCAGGTAATCACCGGCATTACCTGCATTTTATATTGAGATATTTAATTAAATAAGCCAAGAATGTGACCTTCGCAGGCGTCAATAACTCAAAAACAGTTAGGAGATAAACCTATGTAGTACTCCTTAGCAAAAACACTTAAAATTGACCATGTAGAATTCAAAAGTGTAATAATAAATATGGTGTTTCATTAAAAAAAACAACATTTATGGCGTGGCTGCGGTTAGCTCTTTTAATACGAATTTTAAATTCTCCGAGCTAAAATACATCAATTAGCTATTGAATTTCTTAAAATATGAGGAAAGTAAATATGTATTTTTAATGGAATATATTTTATTCTCGACATCGTTATAGTTGGTCAGAATCATATCCGTATTTGATGGGCCATTCGTTCAGTAGGAGAGGATAATATTTTCAAAGATCTAAAGATGCCTTATTTAAAAATGCCAGTTTACTCATCACCCCGAGAGACATTTCAAACGATTAAAAATTGGGATATACTGAATAAGTGACCTTTTTTGTTGGTTCATAGATCTGAACAGTGATATATTGGTAACAGGCAGCATTTAAAAAGTATTTTTTGCACAAATCGAAATGATTGTTGTTTTCAGCCATACAGCATCAACTTAAAATGCTACTACTCGTTAATTTAACCCACGCCGCCAATTTATAAGGAAGCCGTTATTACAAGGCCAACTTAAAAATGATTGTTCTGTAAGATATTGCCTAGTGTTGCCTAAAAAATTATAGACGAAGGGCCATTTAAATTGTAAATACCCAAAACATCAATAACGCTATCACTTTTTCATTTACTTCACATTAGTATTACCACCTTTTCTTTCCAATTTTACAACAGTTTAAATTTGTTTGAAAATTATTATTACCCTTTAGTGCTGGCAAAACATTATTATTTTATTAACTACTTTTTAGAATCGCATTTTAAAAATAAAGGCCGTTATTTAGGTGTGTCAAAATTTTGCCCTAAATATATTGGCCTCTTAAGGCAACCCTTTAGCAATATTCTTTGTTATCTTCTAATATAAAACAGGTTTACATATTCGCCGGCAGCCATTATTCGATTCATCAGCCACGAAGGTCGTTTATAGTCAATGTGAGAAACGGCATTGACGACGACAATCATCCTTTGTTGCACTGCCAATACTCCCGTCATTCACCAGCCAACCAGGCTACACACCCAGGCCAGGCGCGGCAGCACAGGCTGACTAGGCCACAGTCTGTAACATGCTTGCACAGACGCCAGATACAGGAGGTTTTAAAAAGTTTAGGTTACAGCGGGGGAGTTTTGGTGAGTATTTCTCCAGACCGATGGCCTGGAATGCAAATATAAATAAGGTGAAAGGAGGAATAATCTGTCATCATAGGTGAAGGAAGGCGGCACTGAGAGTTTGGTTCTCAAAATTTCTGGTAGAAGATATGTCCCGGGTCAGGTCGACAAACAGTTAACAGACCTCGACTTCAGGTCCGGCATCCTTTCACATAAATGTCTTCTCACACTGGAATAAAGCTCTTCTGTGATCATTTCCAAACATACTTATATCAGCAATACTTTAGCCAACAAAATAAAACAAAAGAAAAAAATATAATGTCATAGAATCATTTAAACTAAGCCTAAATTGATAAATTCATTTGCAATAATGTTTTATAGACTTTTTATCTGGGCTCTTACCACACTTTTGTGTTTAAGCAGTGTCAGATACCAAACATAATATTTGTGTGGCGTATTCTACACATAGACTTAATTTAAAATTAGCGAATAAATTACGTTAAAACAGCTTGGGCCCAAACAACGTTGTAACTACACCGCTTGTGAGAGCAAAATCGAAAGACACCAGGTTCGGCATGCCGCACTTAATAAACTCTCTCATAATCTCAAACCCTGCAGGATCGTCGGCTATGTGGACGGCTCAGCATCAGTAATGCCGGTTCAACACGCCTTCTTTCACATCAACGACACCTGCTCGCCGACGATACTCTTCCTCCAGTTTTCGTTCAAACCTGACAAACCTGACTTGAAAAAACAAACGCATAGCGACAAAGATTGTCTTTCGCAGGATTCACTTAACATTGGATTGGGCGATTCAAACACAGCCTCTGTGAAAAGGGCCTATCAAATACTTCATCCTCTACTTAGAGCGTCAATGTTTTTCAGAGCAAAGACACTAATCTAGATATGTCACATCGAGTAACCTAATCATATTGTATATCACGGCAGCTTTAAAGCAATAAATTTCTCTGATAACATCTTTTGTAAAACCCCCGACCTTCCCTTGGTATTATTCTCAATTCTCACATTCGGCACGGTTCAATACCTCCCAAGCACTGACCCACCGTTGTTGGTCTGCTCCTATTACACTCACTTTACTTCAGCGACATCGTGTCAATTATCGCTTTTCACCATCAATTGTCCGTTGTTCCTCCACTTCATACCCGCATACGGCTCATATCCCAGAGCTCTGTGTCAGGAATTCGCCAGCCCGCGGATTCCCCAAATCTCAAGTATTGTTCCGTGCTCAACAGCTTCACCGTGCTTAAGACACCCCGACGGCAATGATTTGGGCTTTGCTGGTGGCCTGTCCAAAGATGCACCGCGCTGCGGAAAAATCAAGCTGTGTGATCAGTATGTGATGTGCTGGAGCGAATGTTCTTGTTGTAGATTTATCCATAGTTTAAACAAATTTGACATCTATGCGCGAAAAAATCATTTCTTCCGCACGTACTTAGTCTTCTAAAGAAAACTTTTCGCACTAGTTTGAAAGTTACTCTTTATATTTAGTGCAATGAAGGATTTCATGAACGTTAAAGAAATTTGCTGTGCTTGATAGTACAGCAAAATGAGTAAACAGCAAATGCAGTAAAAACAGATGCTTTATCCATGTGTTACATGCATACTATATTATTTAAACAAAGTTTTATAAAACCAATATTCCGAGTCATCTGTCAATCAATCAATTACTATCTGTAACCGTTAAATTTTTTACTCTAGTTCATTATTGAACGAATGGAATGTGGGGTGGCCTCTGATGTTGCAGGTGTTTTGCCGATGTTACTGCATACATTATTAGTAAAATACAGTAGGCATTAAACAAAGCATTTGTTAAAAATATACATATTTTTCAACTACGTAGGGTACAAATGCAGCACTTACATATGCCGCTAAGTGCATTTGTTACGTAGTTCTTTAAATTTTCATAGAATACCTGCTTTTTTCTTATAACGTAATGCCATGTGGGTCAGTTATTTATGTTTTACCCATCTATTATTTACCTGTAATACCTAGAAACGGAATATGCTATGGCAGCACAATACCTAGGATAACGTGCTAATATGGAAATTTTTACTGCTTCATCCGCTTTGTTTCCACAGCAACGTTTGCTACAAACATATGTATTAATAAAATCGTCATCTCAATAGTTCCCGAAAGCCATTAAATGTTTTGCTTGAAGAATTGGTGCTCGCATCTTCCCACAAATATGCCATACTCCCACCAAACGCCATTTACCGGCATGGCTCCTTTCTCTTATATTTTTGCGGAATTTCTCATCTTGAAAGCGTCTAAATAAAAAATGCCAACCGAACTAACTGATAGAAACATCAAAGTCAAACTTAACATCAGTCACATCTCACTACCTAATTTCATGTATACAGGTGAATATATTACTTATTTTTTATAACAGAATAAATAATGTAATTAGTCATTGAAAACCCTTTGGGTAACATAGACCACGGGCTTACCGGATCATAATACCATCAGGCTCTATTCTCGAACAGAGGCGCCCGGGCTATTTCTCGACCTCTCAGGGCACATAGTCCAGTAATTTTCGACATGTCAGTTACTTTGTACCAAGGGAGTAAAAATGTTGTCTTTGCATCGCGACAAAAGTGCGGTCGTAAAGGTATTACCACAGAGGTGCAAATACGCTTGATGACCAAGCATTACCCGTAGTTACTACTCGTTGTTAATTTTGCCATCGCTTCATATCGTGTTAGTTTAGGTCAAATTGGATTAATCAATTTTGGGGTTGCTTCCAAGATATAATTATAATTACTCTTATTACCGTTTTTATAAAATTTTAATGCCAATTTTTCTGTTTCAAACAATATACGCCTCAATACATGTAAAATTCTTACGTTCGGTCGTACAAAATCCACTTTTTATTATTCATACATATTATAATAGTGCTTGTTCTATTATTTTTAAATGTTCATAACTATTTTATTTTTTAACTTAAAAATCATTTATGTTTCAATTATCGTTATTGATTCGTATAGAAACGGAATGTGTTATGGTAGCAATACTGCTATCACATTCCAAACATAGCGGGCTACCGCGACAACGCCCGCTTATAACGTGCCTTCTAATGCAAGCCAATATGAAAATTTTATTGCTTATCCAGACATTGGAACATACATCAGTTCCCGAAAAGAGTTGAATAGTATAGCCTGCTTTATCTGGAAGAATTATGTTCCTCGTATGTCTTTCAGTCACAAATATAAACATACCTGATCAAATGCCCATTTAATTGCTGGTCGCTTTATGGCTCTCTCTGAGAGGTTTGTGGAATTTCTTCATTTTGAAGCAACAACAGTGTCAACTGACTAACTGACAGAAATCAAGTCAAACTAACATCATTGTCTACTTATGCATACATATAGGTGCAACTATTTTTACACAGAATAAATACGTAATTAGTCACCAACATGGGAGCTGTATGCAGACCATGCTCATCGTGTCTAGTTCCGGCTATTTCTGACACCTCTGTGGCATGATAGTCCTAGTAACGTCTCTGATACATAAATAGTTACTATTAAAACCATTGTAAAGTAATATTTAGGCCTTTTTTTATTATAAAGACAGAAAACGCATTTTTATTACCAAAGGGACATAACTTTCTTTTTTCGAAATATTATATTATACATAACACCGCTAAAGATACATATTTAATATGTCTATCTCTTAATATTTGAACATTTTTGAGCCTAAAAGATACAGTATTACACTCACGCGCTGAAGGGTAGTCAAATCCGCATCGACATCCATGGCTTTCGCGCATATCTTTATTTAGCACACAGGCAGATAGCGTTTCCAGGCGCCTATCAGTACTATCAGATTTAGACAGTGACCGGACTTTACAAATGATGCATTTAACTCGCCGTAAAGGAAACAAATTACTACCAAATACGTTTACCTCCAATTAATTTACTTCCAAGTTGTGTTGCTATTCAATTTGGGAAATCATTGCCGTCGCAGTATGATGCACAGGCATTAAATGCAGACCCTACTGTACCGCTTTTCCCCGCGAGTACCATAGCGTGAGGCTTTTGCAGTCAACTGCAGATATTAAAATTCGATAAATACCATTCTGTATTTTTGGGAGGAAATATTTACGTTGTCATGAATGGTGATTTCCCGATTTTACCTGTAGCTTTGCTGTTGATACGAGAAAAAGCCCACTGCACATTATACAGACATTTCTTTTTCAGTCAGTATGACTAAACATGTTTATCACTTATAATGCTTGTTTTTTCGATTAAAATAATATAACATAGTAGGTGGTATAATACTTTTTATGTCAAATATTGAAGTAAAATTATGATTTAAAGATTTACAGGCTTAATAAATTGTTTTATATTTTTGTTTTAAAGGAATTGTCATCCCCAAGCCAGGAGCAGAAAAAAAAACAAAAATTAGTTTACAACAACAATAATAAATGTTATATTGACAAACTTCTTAAAATTATGATTTTTTTAATTTTTATTTTTATGAATTTTCATGTCAACTTTGCCAATAGAGCAAAACAAAAAAATTCAAAAATCGAAATTTTTTTTATATTCTTATAACTGTGATTTTATTTTTTTAATAACATGTCACCATACAGTGATCGTTAAGAATTTTAAATTTAAACATAAAATACTCATCTTTTACTTGGGACACACTGTATCATCCATATATATATATATATATAATAATACCTTCCCATTATATATATTATTCACCATAATTTCATCCTTATATAGCCATAATAAATTGTAGGAAATTTTTGTAAAAAATATTTTTAATTTTTTGAGACATCGTATCATGTACTATGCGTATTAATCGGTCTTCTACATATCATTTAACCAAATTTCATACTTATATACTTATAAACAAAGCGGTAGGAAATTTTCGCACCTCTAAATAATAAAATGCGTCTTTAAAATCATAATTTTTCCACATTTGACGTAAAAATGTTACAAAAACCACTACTATGATATATCAGCTTTAATCAGAAAAACAGCAATTCTATCCAATCACTTATAGGGTGCTCACAAAAACATGTTTGGGTCATGTGAAATGACAAGCTCCAAAAATTTTATACATGGCCACTGGATGCTCTACGGAGAGCGCCTTAATAATGCAATTAGGCCTCGCATTCGTAATAACAACAGCTACAGGCCCAAAGTGAAAACCCGAGACCTCCACTCTGTATCTTCGGAATAGCTTCGCGATATGATGAACGCGCACATAAATACTCCAAAGAGCTCGAGATGTGGGGTAACAGATTTTAATATCTTCTTTTGTTTCAAGCCCCATAGTGGACACCAAATGGACACTCTGTACCATAACCAAATGTTGGCATGTATACATTTCAGGCGGACGCTTCTGTTCTCCTTATGGTCATCGTTACTAAACATGATTACGGCAGCAGTTTTAGACAGATTTTGCAGGCCTTCTTTAAGAAATAAATTCAAAGCTTGTGGTTAAATACTACGAAAAATCAGTACTATTCTCCATGTTATAGGTTGATATTTAAATATATGTAAACATTTCAGTTGATTCTCGTTTTTTAAGTAGTATAAGCAAAATAAAAACTAAGGTTGTGGTTTGACAATAGAACATGTACTAGTTACCGAATTAAACATCCTGTAAACAGAGTCCGTTTTATTTCACCATCTTATTTTTCTTTTGAGCTGCCATACTCGCTGACCAGGCTTCCGCGTATCAATGATATTTTGAGACTAATATAATATAATAAACCCTTAAATAATTCGATAGACAGCCTCACAATCCGTGAAGTTTAACAATTTATTGAACGATAAGCTTTTCAGTATAACTGTAATTAAAGGAGTCCGTTGTGGTTAACGTTATTCTGAGTCTGCGCAGTAACGCAAACATGATCGTTATCGTTATTAACCATACCGGACTCCTTTAATTACGGATTAATACTGAAGAGCTTATCGTTATCGTTTATTGTTAAACTACGTGGTTGCCGGATTGTAGAATTTTAATATCAATTATTTAAGAAGGTTTGGTATTATAATTCCATATTAATTAAAATATCATTGATACATAGGCTCTAATTAGCGAAAAATCCATAGCAGTAAGAAAAATAAAATAGTGTAAAGAAATTAAAACGGACTCGCATTTTTTAAGGATGTTTTAATTCAGTAACTAATTTACATGTTACAATCTGGCACACTTGCTTTTTATTCTACTACCAAACCTAACCTTAGTTTTTGTGTTTTGCTTATACTGTATTGTTTTACATCTCACTTTAAAAAAGCCAAGAAATCAACAGAAGTGTTTGCATCATATTTAAATATCAATATATAACTCTATGGAGAATAGAAGTAAGTACTTTCGAATTTTCGTAAAACCGGTCAACCACAGGTAAAGAATAAGGTTATGTGGTCAAAAGCGCAGACGCAAGATATCATTTCTTAAAAGAGGCTGCAGAAATCTTTGTCTAAAACTGGCTGCCGTAATCGTTATGTTTAATAACGATAACCATAAGGAGGGCAAAAAACGTCCACCATAAGAGGTGCAAAATGTCTCTAATATTAACATTTAGTTATGAGTATGTACAGGGTGTCCCATTTTGGTTGTCCCTTATGGGAAGCTTGGAAACCATAAGAGATATTAAAAATCTGATACCCCATCCTCGAGCTCTTTTTGAGAAAACATTTATGGTAAAAACAGATCATCGCTATCGCGAAGCGTTTCAGAGATACAGGGTGATTCTCGATTTTTTCACTTTTTGAAAAGGTCCTGTAGCTTTGTTGTTATTACAGATACGAGAAAACTAATTGCACATTATAAAGACACTTTTTTCCGTAGAATCCAGTGGCGTAGCCAAAAAATTTTTTGAGCTGTCATTTTTGACATATGACCCAAACATGTTTTTTTTTTTATTAGGGACACCCTATAAATGATTAGGTAATTAAATTGCTTGTTTTTTTCTGATTAAAATAATATATCATAGTAGGTGGTTTAATACATTTTTACGTCAAATATTGGAAAAATTATGATTTTAAAGACGCATTTTTTTATTTTTAAAATTTAAAAATTTCCTACCACTTTATTTATAAATATATAAGTATGAAATTTTGGTAAATAATATATATGATGTAGAAGATTATTAATACGCATAATAAAATGATACACGGTGTCTCAAAAATTAAAATAATTTTTTTATTTTAAAATTTAAAAATTTCCTACAATTTTATTTATGAATATATAAGGATGAAATTGATAGAGTGGATAATATATATATATAAGGAAAGAATATTATTATATATATATATATATATATATATAAATAGATACAGTGTGTCCCAAAAAATTAAAAATAATTATTTTTATGTTTAAATTTAAAATTCATAGCGTCCTTATTTATGAATTTGAAGCAAAAAATTTTGGTACTGTATTAGTATGATAATGTTGTATAAAAAATAAAAATCACAGTTATACAGGGTGTGTCAAAATTTTTCGATTTTTTTTTTGAATTTTTTGTTTTTTTTGCTCTATTGGTAAAGTTGACATGGAGAATTCATAAAAAATAAAAAAATTAAAAAAAAATTAAAAAAATCATAATTTTTAAGTTTAATTAATATAACTTGTTTATTATTGTTGTTGTAAACTAATTTTTGTTTTGTTTTTTTCTACGGAAATGTCTCCTGAGCTAAGGGATGACAGATTCCTTTTAAAACAAAAATATAAAACAATTTAAAATACAGATAGAAGCCGCAATGCGTCTTTAAAATCATAATTTTTCCAATATTTGACGTAAAAAAATTATTAAACCACCTACTATGATATATTATTTTAATCAGAAAAAACAAGCAATTAATTACCTAATCATTTATAGGGTGTCCCTAATAAAAAAAAACATGTTTGAGTCATATGTCAAAAATGACAGCTCAAAAAATTTTTGGCTACGCAACTGGATTCTACGGAAAAAAGTGTCTGTATAATGTGCAATTAGTTTTCTCGTATCTGTAATAACAACAAAGCTACAGGACCTTTTCAAAAAGTGAAAAATCGAGAATCACCCTGTATCTCTGAAACGCTTCGCGATAGCGATGATCTGTTTTTACCATAAATGTTTTCTCCAAAAAGAGCTCTGAGGATGGGGTATCGGATTTTTAATATCTCTTATGGTTTCCAAGTTTCCCATAAGGGACAACCAAAATGGGACACCCTGTACATATGTCCAAGAAAAAAGTACTCACTTTATTCCTAAGGGAAAAAAGTAATTTTATTAAAAGTCACATTTAAGTACCTGTTAAAAAATCAAGCATTATTCTGCGGTAACCGTGGTTTCTAAATTGGATGCTAACACAACTTAAGAGTAAATTAATTAAAATTAAACGTATTAGCCTAATTGTCGATAAATTTGATTTCCTTTGCAACGAAGTTAAATGCATCATTTTGTAAAAAGTCCCGTAAGTCCGGTCCTGTCTAAATCTATTAAACCAAAACTGATAAACCTAGAGAAAACATATCTACCTATTAGCCCTTTAAAAATAAAAAGATATACGCAACAGATAAAAAGTTATTATTAGTTAAAAAGTGTGCAAGATTAATTTGGCCCACACTGTACAATGAAAAATTATATCTATTATCTTTTAAATAAAATGGTTATATCTTAGAAAATATTAAAGATAGATATATTAAATATGTAGTATTTTTGTAAAACTTTTTAAAATATCTTTTAAATGGTGGTATAATATAGCCTGTATATTTCATTAAAAAAAAAAAAGAAAGTTATGTCAATATATGCTGGTAATAAAATCGTTTTCTGCAATCTTTATAATAAAAAAACCCAATAATTTACTTTACAAGTTGGTTTTTAATAACTATTTATGTATCAAAGGGCGTTACTAGGACTATCATGCCCTGAAGGTCGAAAATAGCCCGAGGGCTAGATTTCGACCTGATGGGCATTATAGTCCAGTAAAGCCCGTGGTGCATACAATGCTTTATGTTTTATGCTAAAAGAGTTTTTCAATGACTAATTACATTATTTATTCGCAATATAAAAAATAAGTTGCACCTGTACCTGTATACGTAAGTAGATAATGACTGGTGTTAAGTTTGACTTTGATGTTTCTGTCAGTTAGTCAGTTGGCACTTTTTATTTAACGATTTGCTCAAAATGGAAGAAATTCCACAAAATATAAGAGAAAAGGCCATAAAAGCGACCGAAAATCTTTGGCCAGTTAAATTAAGGCAACAGTATGATCGGGAGTATGGCATATTTGGTATTTGGAAAGATGCGAACGCAATTCTTCAAATAAGCGAAACCGTTTTAATGGCATATTTTCAGGAACTGGTAAGTTATTGATTTTATTTTAATACATATGTTTGTATAAACTTGATCTTTATTGTGAGAGAAATAAAATTGGATAAGCAATAAAATTTTCATATTAGCGCATTAGGCATTATAAGCGGGCATTATCATAATGCCCGCTTATAATGCTCTAGGTGTGATAGCAGGTATTATTGCTACCATAACACATTCCGTTTCTAAGGTATTACAGATCAATAATAGATGGGTAAAACATAAATAATTTTTTAAGTTAAAAAATAAAATAGTTATAGACATTTAAAATGTGAACAAGTTAGATTGGACGCACTGTATATTATGTATGAATAATAAAAATACGTTTTTGTATCGACCAGACGTAAAATACAATTTTATCGCTTCCTATTTGAGGGCGTATAATTGGTATTTTACGCCCTAGGGCAAGAAAGTATCAAAAAGGCCAGCATTTAAAATTTTATAAAACAGTAATAAAAATTAATTATATGTAATTGTGTCTTAGGTAACTTAAAATTGATTAATCAATTTGACCTAAACTAGCCTGATAGTGACATTGGCAAAATTAACCGATATACAACGAAATGAAAGAAATAATAACTACAGATAATGCTTGGTCATCAAGTATTATTTGCACCTCTGGCGTTAAGTACTTTTACGACCACTACTTTCAGTCGCGGTTTTAAAAGTGCTATTTTACTCCCTTGGTACAAAATAGCTATTTATGTATCAAGGGCGTTACTAGGACTATAATCGTCCTGAAGGTCGAAATAGCCCGGAGGCCTCTGGCTCGAGGGCTAGATTTCGACCTGATGGGCATTATAGTCCAGTAAAGCCCGTGGTGCATACAATGCTTTATGTTTTACCCAAAAAGAGTTTTTCAATGACTAATTACATTATTTATTCGCAATATAAAAAATAAGTTGTACTGTACCTGTATACGTAAGTAGATTAAGTAGATAATGACTGATGTTAAGTTTGACTTTGATGTTTCTATCAGTTAGTTCAGTTGGCATTTTTTATTTAAAGATTTGCTCAAAATGAAAGAAATTCCACAAAATATAAGAGAAAAGGCCATAAAAGACTGAAAATCTTTGCCAGTTAAATCATGGCAACAGTATGATTGGGAGTATGGCATATTTGGTATTTGGAAAGATGCGAACGCAATTCTTCAAATAACCCAAAACCATTTTAATGGCATATTTTCAGGAACTGGTAAGTTATTGATTTTATTTTAATACATATGTTTGTATAAACTTGTTCTTTATTGTAAGAGAAATAAAATTGATAAGCAATAAAATTTCCATATTAGCGCGTTAGTATGCCCTAGGTGTGATAGCAGGTATTATTGCTACCATAACATATTCCGTTTCTAAGGTATTACAGGTTAATAATAGATGGGTAAAACATAAATAACTATTTGTTAAGTAAAACCCTTGAAATTGTATTACGTTTATAAGAAAAAAAGCAAGGTATTCTATGAAAATTTAAGAGGCACAAAAGAATAACAAATGCACCCCTTAGCGGCGCCCATGTAAAGTGCTGCATTTTAGTACCCTACATGAAGTTGAAAAAAATATATATATTTTTTTAACAAATGCTTTGTTTTAATGCCTACTAGAATTTATTTTACTAATAATGTATGCAAGTAACAGTAAACGCAAAACGCCATATCAACTAAACCAAATATCAAGTTACCCCACATTCCGTTACTACTTCGTTCAATGTGACTAAATTAAAAATTTGACAGTTTGCAGATTAATTAATTGATTGATTGACAGATGACTCAGATATTGGTTTTATAAAACTTTTACGGTTGCAGAAATAATATAGTATGCATGTAACACATGGATAAAGCGTCTGTTTTTTTACTCATTTGCCTGTTTTTTTACTCATTTGCCTGTACTGTCAAACTTTGACCAAGGAAAAATTTTCTTTAAACATAAAGTTCATAAAAATCCTTCATTGCACTAGAGCATAAAGGTTCTTTTTTAAACTAGTGCGAAAAAGTTACTCTTTTAGAACTAAAATGCGTGCGGAAAAGTGATTTTTTCGCACGCGGGATGAATAAATTGTTTAAACTATGGATAAATCGGTAAATTTATTCCTAACAGAACATTGTAACTGCATCGCACTGATCACACAACGTTTTTCCATTTTACAGCGCAATTTTTTTTTTTTTTTATCTTTGGACAAACCACCAAGGCTAAAAGCCTAAATACTAACGTACCGTGGGTGTCTTAAGCGAGGTAGGAGGAAGTTTGTTGACACGGGACTTAATACTTGAAGATTTGGGGGAAGGAAAGACCTCCGCGGGCAGCAGGTTCCACAACCTAGAAACTCTAGGGATAAAAGAACGAACAAAGTGGGACGTTCGGGGCCTGTCCAGTTGGACCGTATAGGGATGCATATGCGCGGAACCACGAGTTTCTCTGTTGGGAACCGTAAGTGGAGGAACTATACTGGACAATTATTCCGAGCAGAAGCCATGGTAGTACCTATAAAAAAGCGATAAATCCCCACAGCCCGACGATGTGCAAGAGAGGGAAGCCTTTCTGTAAGTGAAGGATTATTAATAAGACGAATAGCTCTTCTTTGAATAGAATCAAGAATGCTTAGGGTTGTGGGGGACGCCATGCCCCAGATATGAGAATTGAGAATAATACTCCAAGGGAGGTCGGATTTGGGACACATACAAAGTGTATAAATTAGAAAGGGAAAAATACTTTTTGGCTCGAAAGAGAAATCCAAGCTTTTTTAAAGCTGCCGTGGCCATAGATACAATGTGTTTATGCCAGTTAAGGTTACTTTCAAATGTGACGCCCACAAGATTGAAGGTGTCTTTGCTCTGAAAAACGTGGCCGCTCATAAGTAGAGGATGAGTATTTGATGACCCTTTTCGCGACAAGGAACATGATTGTGTTTTGGATGCATTAAAATGGACGAGATTTTTATCGCCCCAATCCAATATTAAATTAAGATCCTGCGAAAGAGATATCTGCATCGCTATGCGTTTGTTTTCCAAGTCAGGTTTAGTAATGGGTTTAGGAACCTGAAAACTGGAGGGAAGGGTACTATCGTCGGCGAAACTATGAATGGAATTAGTAGCGGACGAGAGAAGGTCATTGATGTGAAAAAGAAACAATGTTGGTGCCAGAACTGAGCCCTGAGGGACTCCAGCATTTACTTGGTGAAAGCTTGAAGAATGGCCGTCCACAATAACTGATATACGACGATCAGATAGATAACTAGAGAGCCAAGTACAGAGTTTAGTTGAAAGACCATAGGAGGGAAGTTTATTAAGAAGTGCGGCATGCCAGACCTGGTCAATAATACAGATAGGATTTTTGCTCCTCCTAAGCAATTGTAAGTTACAACGTTGTTTGGGCCAAAACATTTTTATGAAATTTATTCACTAATTTTAAATTAAGTCTATGTGTAGAATACGCCACACAAATATTATGTTTAATTTTGAGACTATATCTGACACACAAAAGAATTTCGTTGTTATATCTGATTTAAATAACTATAAGTGTGGTAAAAATTTAGATAAAAGTCTATAAAAAACATTATTACCCTTTTAAATGAATTTATCAATTTAAACTAGTTTAAATGATTCTACTTATTAAAGCATTATATTTTTTTCTTTGTTTTAATTTTGTTGGCTAAAATTATTGCTGATATAAAATGTTTGGGAAACAAAATTATTCTGTAAGTGAATCACAAGAAGAACTTTATTCCAGTGTACAGGAAAACATTTATGAGGATGCAGACAGTTATTTGAGGTAAGTCAGGGTCGTATTAACTGTTTGAGGCTCCCTAGGCTACAATTCCCAGGGCGCCTATTTTCTACCAAAAAATTTTTGAAGACCAAAAGATAAAAAGGCCCTTTCCTCCGTACCGCCTTCCTTCACCTATGATGACCAAAAAAAAGGTAATTTCCTCCTTTTCACGCCTATTTGCCTATTTTATTCCAAACCATCTTATTCACAGAGAAATTACTCACCAAAACTCCCCACTCAACCTAAACTTTTTAAAACCTCCCCTGTCTAGCGTCTATTACTCCCCTCTCTGGCGCCTATTTTTTCATGGCGCCTTAGGCTGTAGCCTAGTCAGCCTAATGGATAATACCGCCCTGAGGTAAGTGTACTATACTGGTTAAGCAAGTAGGTATTGGGGTATTGGCGAGTAAAGCGACAACAAAGGATGATTAATCGTCATCCAATGCGAAATGTTTACATGCGGGTATTCACGTTAGGCTTTTCCTCACATTGACTATAAACGACTTCATTTGGCTGATTCTGTAGATCCGAATATGAAGCAACTTGCCCATCGGATACAAACTGTTTTATATTAAATAGGTATAATATTAAAAGAAAGATATTGCTAAAGGGTTGCCTTAAAAATTATGGTCAAGGCTATATTTAAATTTAACAAAATAATCTTAAAATTTTTGACACACCCTGTATAATGGCAACCTTTATTTTTTTAAATACATTCTAAGGCTAGTTAATAAAATATGTATGTTTAAATAATACAGAATATACTAAAAATTGTAATAATTTTTCAAAATTTCAAATTTAAACTTTATTTATAAAATTGGAAAGAAAAAAATTAGTAATATAATTTTATTGTCATGTAGAGTAAATGAAAAAAAGTATTATACAGGGTGTGTCCAAAATTTTAAGGTTATTTTTTTAATTTAAATATAGCCTTGTCTATAATTTTTAGGCAACACTAAGGCAATATCTTTTTTAATACTACAGGGTAATCATTTTTTAAGTTGGCACTATTGCTAACTTCCTTATAATTGAAGATACAACGTGGGTTAAATTAGCAAAGTAGTAGCATTTTTTCGTTGATTAACGTGCTGCCAACAGAAACAACAATTAAACATCAAGTTTTCGATTTATTGCAAAAATATACTTTTTTAAATGGAACACCCTGTATATTATATCACTGTTCGAAAGATCTATGAAAGACCAATAAAAAGGTCCTTATTTGTTATATCCAATTTTTAATCGTTTGGGAAAAATGGCTTTCCTCGGGAATTTGATAGTAAACTGGCATTTTTTAAATAAAACATCTTTAAGATCTTTAAGAAAATATCACATTTGATAATGTCCATCTCCTATAGTTTTGGAAATATGGCCATCCAAATCTGAAAGTTATGTTAAATTTTCACTATCTCTACAGCTCCAAGCTATAAGCACGATGTCGAAGATAAAATATATATTCCATTAAAAAAATACATATTTTTTTACTTTCCTCATATTTTTAAAGAAATTCAATATAGCTAATTGATGTATTTTAGCTCGGAGAATTTAAAATTCGTATTAAAAACCTTAACCACTTAACCACGCCATAAATTTTGTATTTTTAAATGAAACACCATATTTATTATTACACTTTTGAATTCTATGGTCAATTTTAAGTGTTTTTTACTAAGGGTACTTTAGGTTTATCTTTAACTGTTTTTGAGTTATTAACGCTTAAAAGGACACATTTTTGGCTTATTTAATTAAATATCTCAATATAAAATACAGGTAATGCCGGTGATTACCTGATACTTTAAACTATTTTTTTCTTTGAAAATTATCCATGTATCTTCGTTTTGCTTCTGTCGCAATTTCTTCAAATTTGTAATATAGCGTTACTATCCGTAGTTTTTCATATAAATAATAATTTATTTTAAAAACTAATATTTAAATCCACTAATAGGTAAAAATTTTAATGACTTTGAAGTATTAGGAAATCACCTGTATTACCTTTATTGTATATTGATATTTTTAATTAAATAATATTAGCCCAAAATATTATACTTTAAGCGTCGATAACCCA
Source organism: Listronotus bonariensis (assembly GCA_014170235.1). Lineage (NCBI taxonomy): Eukaryota > Metazoa > Arthropoda > Insecta > Coleoptera > Curculionidae > Listronotus > Listronotus bonariensis. The sequence goes on along the minus strand of JACEGR010008680.1, from coordinate 17,513 downwards.
AACACAGTTAAATACAGACATATAGTAAAGTTAATAAAAAATACCTAAAATTAAGCAGATAATTCAAAAATATAAATATAAATATGGTGTTCCATTTAAAAATGCAACATTGATGGCGTAATTCTTTTGTTTTTCATGCAATTGTTTTTTTAATACGATTTTCCAATTCCCCGAGCTAAAATACATCACTTGGCTATCTTGAATTTATTTAAAAATATAGAGAAAGTCAAAAAATATGCCATTTTTCCTACTAAATGAAATACTCTGTACATATTTTTTTTCGTACAGTGGCAAAATCATTTTTTTTTTTAATATTATTGTTTTTGAAATATTGATTAATATTTTTAGTACATATTGTCGTATGCTCTTTTATTTTTTAGACAAAAAATAGAGAATACTAAAAAACTAAAGAAAAATTTAAAGCCTCCAGTAAATTCGTCAAATATACACCTGAATACGAAAAAACAGACGGGTTTTTTAGCACATCTAACTCGGCAGAGACGCCAAATAATCATCGTTTTAACTTTGAGCTGGCAGACATAAAATATAGGACAGAACCTGGCCACAGAAATAATGCTTCTAATGGAGCACTTGGATTTAAACAAGGTAAACTTGTTTATCAATTTGATACTAACATAACGTATGTCCTAAAAGTTTTGGCACACAATATTTATCGGTTATTTTTTAATAAAGAAATTTATTTAAACACTAACTAGTTATCATAAATTACAACTCAATACTTAACTAAACTATACTATCGAATTATGTGGAGTGGCCCATTCTGCTCTACCAAACGCAAATTTCTTCGAATGTCTCTCATGAGGTCCTGGACGGAATTCAGTTCAATTTCTCTTAATTTCTCGTAAATTCGCCGTCTTAATTGTTCCTCATCTTGTGCTACCCAGCCTCTATGATAAACCTTTCTAGACAGTACAGCCTAAAAATCCTCCTTATTGGGCGAGCCTGCGGCAAGTTTTGGAGGATTATCGTTTTTGGGAACAAAAGGTATGTGGTGTTGTCGAAGTCAGTTTTGGGTATCTCTTGAGTAATGGCATGATGCTAGGTCTGGCCAAAACATGATATCGTCATTAGCATGATGTTCGCGGACAAACTAAAGCAATTTGGAAAGGCAGTTATCAGTATAGCTCTGACTATTCAAAGCTTCACCCCTCACTCTTCCCACAAAGGTCGGGATACACCGCTGTTAGAAATTGCGCACCAGACAAGGATTTTATCTGCAAATTTCGCTTTATGTTTGTATCTAACATTGTCAGGGCATTCCTCTACGTTGTCCGTATAAAATCCATCGTTTCCCTTCATTTCAGAATTACTCAAAGTGAAATACTTTTCGTCATCTAAAATAATGATTTTTCATTGGCAAAAATGTACCCGCCTCATATCAATTCACGACAACATCTTGGTATACGAAGAAGCTGCGCTTGAGAGTATTTGGGGCACTTACGTCTCTTTCAATATTTAAGACCATTCCTCCTCAATTCCAACGATATCGTACTCTTAGAAGATCTGTATTGCCTAGCCAGTCTCCTCGCCAATCTGGTTTTTGCTCTTCTCACCAATCTCTCTGACCTCTGTGCGGTAAATGCACGTGGTCTTCCACTTTGGGAGATTCAGACATGGTATTCCCTGCTCGCATTCCGCTATTGTTCTATAAATGGTTTTGCGTGAAATGTTTTCATTCTGGAATATTCGACAGATTTCAGCTTTGGATATCCGCCCAACTAACTTGTAGATACTTTTTCTTATTTCTAATTTATACGACATCTTAAAGCGAAAACTTCAAAATAAATAAATCTCAACTGACAGTAAATAAAGTAAATAAACTTTTTGTTTTCAAAGGCAACTTGATATTATTTTGTTTTTGTTAAAATTAAAGACAATGAGTTTTGTGCCAAAACTTTTAGGACATACGTTACCACAGTATTTTGGTGTAACTTTTGATTTTAATACTTTTTTCTAATATTTTGTAATATTTTTAAAATTTTTACTCTTAAATAGTTTTTAATATTGTTGACCTACCCTTTTGTTAACTTTTTAATAAAACTAACTACTGCTAATATACACTTCTTCAAGAAATTAACGCACCAGCCCAATTTTTCCATAAGCTTCAATACAAAAGTGCTTTAATTTAAATGGCCAGAACTCTTTTAATAATTAAGTTATCAAGAAAATTAAAAAACGAAAATGTTAAGAAAAGGTAAAGCTATAACTTTGGCAAAACCGTTGTCCTTTACTGTTAACGATACATCCATCTTACAGGGTGAAGTTTTTGGCAAAAAAAAATTTAATCGCCCTGTGTGATGTGCTGTTAAAGGCGTTAATTTTATTTGCGAATAAATTATACCCTTAAACTTATTTCTGATCATTTTAAATCACAACTTTGATTACTCTATTTTAACAGCACATCATTCAGAGAGTTAATAATTCTTATTTTTTTCAAAAACTTTCAATCACTCTGTAAAATGTATTGGTAACAGTAAATAACAACGGTTATGCCAAAGTTATAGCTTCACCTTTTCTTAACATTTTCTTTTCTAAATTGTCTTGATTACTTAATTATTAAAGAGATATGGCTATTTAAATTATAGTTATTTATGTATCAATGGCGTTACTAGGACTATAATGCCCTGAAGGTCAGAAATAGCCCGAGGGCTAGATTTCGACCTGATGGGCATTATAGTCCAGTAAAGCCCGTGGTGCATACAATGCTTTATGTTTTACCCAAAAGAGTTTTTCAATGACTAATTACATTATTTATTCGCAATATAAAAAATAAGTTGCACCTAAACCTGTATACGTAAGTAGATAATGACTGGTGTTAAGTTTGACTTTGATATTTCTATCAGTTAGTCAGTAGGCATTTTTTATTTAACGATTTGCTCAAAATGGAAGAAATTCCACAAAATATAAGAGAAAAGGCCATAAAAGCGACCGAAAATCTTTTGCCAGTTAAATCAAGGCAACAGTATGATCGGGAGTATGGCATATTTGGTATTTGGAAAGATGCGAACGCAATTCTTCAAATAACCGAAACCGTTTTAATGGGATATTTTCAGGAACTGGTAAGTTATTGATTTTATTTTAATACATATGTTTGTATAAACTCGATCTTTATTGTGGGAGAAATAAAATTGGATAAGCAATAAAATTTCCATATTAGCGTATTAGGGCATTATAAGCGGGCATTATCATAATGCCCGCTTATAATGCCCTAGGTGTGATAGCAGGTATTATTGCTACCATAACATATTTCGTTTCTAAGGTATTACAGATCAATAATAGATGGGTAAAACATAAAAGCATTTTTGTATTGATGCTTATGGAAAAATTTGGGCTGGTGCGTTAATTTCTTGGAGAACTGTTGTTTAAGACCATGCACTAGGTTTTAATTTATTTTTTGGCAAATTGCTAATAAAGAAGTTTCGCATTTGTTGCACACTTAATGGACTACCAAAAATACTTTGTTTTAAGGTTACAATAATACTTCCATGCCCAATGTTTCACTTACCAGGAACCCTGAATACACGGGTACTAAGATAGTAGAAAAGGGCAATTTTGTTAGAGAAACAATTCCAAAAATCCACCACAACATCAAAATATCAAGCCAAATCAGGGCTGTTCTTGTTGTCGTTGCTGTTGTTTTTTCCTATTATATTTATTAATTGTCAGTGCCATTTTGTTTTTTGTTGTTCATGTGTATTTTCCGGAAATTTTGGATCCAGAACATGCCAAGGTAAGATTGCGAGTGTGTTTATATTGGAGCGACGGTAAACTATAAGAACGGAGCGACAAAACCAGCTTTGTATAAAGGTACGATTTCGAGCACTGCCACAGCCTGTAAACCGCCGACGCAAGCGCCAGAGCCATTTACATTACCAGCAACGCTACTCGTTACTCCCACAGGTGAAAAAGAAAGATGTATTGTTTGTTTTAGAGATGTTAAATGTTTTGTCATACCTTGTTGTTCTTCCTTATACCATCTAAACCAAAAGGGACAATCGTTAGTAATCAATCAAATGTCAACAACTGTCGTTACCATTTTTCGAAATTTTAGACATCTAAAATATTTTTAATAATTTTTATATAATAGTTGAGTAAATAGGAAAATTATAAGTGTTTGGTACCTATGTTTCGAACTAATCGACTATCCAGATCTATTTTGCTGTACTGTGAACCCGTGTTTAACCTACAACTTTGGGAACGCAAATTATTCGTGCAGGGTAGGTTTTTCCAAACAGTTTTAAATGTTAAGTGCTGTTTTATTATTGAGTATTAGTATTGTTAATATGGGTCGTTATTATATCCCGCAACGATAAACAGAAGCCAAGCCAAGCTCTTATTTTAAAATTTTTTTGATTTGAAGTATTTTCAAATGGAGAAAAAGAAGGTAAACTCTATTACCCCCGCTTTCGCCTTGGGTAGTAACAAGTAGCGTTGCTGGTAATATGAATGGTTTTGGCGCTGTCTGCCGCGGTGCTCGGAATCATACGTTTACTGTAATATAATTCTAACACCCTAAAATTGTATTTCATCGATATACGTTAACATGGTTTTTAAAAGAGTTAAAGTTTAAAAAAAATAAAGCGCAGCCATTAAGAGTTTTTTTAAAAGAGTTTTATTTCAAATTTGTTTTAGTCATCTGATATAGTAGACAATATCACGAAGGAGTACAGGGGTATAAGAAAATTCCTGCGCGCATACTGCAAAGAATACGTTAGAAAAGAATTGGCATCTGACGAAATTAAGATTTTGTGTAATAAAAATTTAATTAAACGCAGGATAAGTAGTTAAGTTAAAAAGGTGAGGAGAAGAGGATTAATGTAATTTTAAATATCTTATGAAAGGGGCACCCACAAACCCATGCTTGCCTGATAATGGGCAACAGGCAGTGGCAGCGCCAGATTTTTTAAGTTGGGCGATATCCGGCAGAGAAATTTAGAGGGTGAGCAGTAAAATGTGCAGTGCAATATTGTTATTATATGAATACAGAACGTTTTAAAATTCAGTACAAATATTTTAGAAGCTTATTTTTAAGGTTCCATAAACTGGAAACAAAAACCCCCTTTAACCTGCAGTCATCGCAAATTGGGTAAAAAAAACTCTGGCAACATTTTCGCATCAAATCTCACGAAAATGTGCACATTCTTAAGCTACACCAGACTAATGGCCACAAAAAAAAAATATTTGTTTTTTTTGCATTTTTGTGATAAAACAAACGGTTTTAGAAAAAATTGTTTGCTTAGAAGGCTGTGTAAACCAAAAATATCTTACTACTCCCCCTCCCCTTTATCTTTGAATGGATACAAGTTATTGAGATCGGGTAAAAGTAAAAAAGGGTGTTACTTAAACTACTCTTTGACATAAAAATAATTTTGGTTAAGAAGGCACTAGCAACTTCTTTTTAAATGACACTTTGTTTTAAAGGCCTTTCTACTCTCTTTTATCACCATTTTACATTTAAAAATCGGTCCAGTCGTTTAATATTGCGACCATAGACCATTTATTTATGATTTCCATAATTCGGATTACTTGAATATGAGCTGACTAAATAATTTATATAAATGGAATGGTTTTTAAACATGACTTTTTTGCTTTTAATTAGCAGGTTGGGAGAGAACAATTAGGGTTGGGCGCTCGCCACACCGCGCCCACCCCTGGCGCCGCCACTGGCAACAGGACCCAGAATCCATTGTTAGAATCAAATCGTCATGTTATAATTTTTTTCTAATCTTAAAAATTAAAGAAAATTATTAATTATGACAGTTTTTTTAGTTCTTTTTAATGACCGAAGAGTCATGGCTTAAAACTGACCACAGATTCGTGCCAAGGCAGCAAAAATACAACAAAACCTAAACTGGGTGTTACCAAATTTGTTAGATAAGCAGTAAAACCTAGTAGTACAAGATCTGGCTGTATAAATGGACCCCTCATCCTTTTTTCTGATAAAATATATTTTTTTAACAATAATAGCCATTGCTAAATAAATTCCCTGGGGTTGGCAAACAATTTCCTGGGCTGATATAGTGTAATTAAAAATTAAAAAAAAAAATGACATGAATATCGTCACATTTTTGGAATTTATATACGTGTGTTTATAGTATGTAGACAAAGCCACACCAGGGTTGGCTTTTAAAATTCTGGGCTTAATTAGGGTTCATACAGAGATAAAATTTGTTGTAAACTAAACGAGGTTTTTGAAAAAAAATTGAAAAATGCAGTGGCGTACCATTTTTTCTTGAAACTTTAAATCGCGCCAACCCTTACTTAGCACAGGATTTTAAAAGACAACGCTACCATTGGATTCGTAATAAAAAAAATCTGTATTTACGTGTTTCAATAAAAAAATAAATGCTGGGAAATACATACCCTTAAGTTAGCTGTTTATTCCTGGTTGACACATATTAGGCTCAAGAAAAAGATAACCAACCCTGTTGTAGCATTGTCTACATACTATAAACTTTTAATTTATATAAATTAACAAAAAAATGTGACGGTATTTTCGTAATTTTTTTTTTTTAATTTTTAATTACACTATATCAACCCACGAATTGGTTTGCCAACCCCGGAGAATTTATTTATCAATAATTTTTACTGTTAAAAAAATATCAGAAAAGAGGATAAGGGGTCCATTTATATAGCCGGATGTTAGAGTAAGAGTTAAACATATTAAAAAGATGCTTATACATATGAAAAAGATACTTGATATGTAAAGGGCATAAAAAAATCACTTAATTTTTTAAAACCATTTTTAATATTTGATCTAGGTGGCCATTATTGTAATGTATTTAATAAAAGTATGTTATTTTTAATACAATCGCCAAAAAAACACAGAATTTTAGATTTTTAAAAAATCCTTTTTTAAGTGCTTGTCTAGACCGGGTTTTAACCTAATAGTACATTATACACCTAGGAAATAAAGTGGTATTTTAAATCCCGAGACAAAAAGTTTATAGCCCGACTAACGGGATTTGATTCTCGAGGGATTTAAAAACATTTTAGTCCTGAGATGTATATACTATTTTATGCACTTTAGGATAGGTAAAACGTTAAAAAATTACTTTAAATCCCTAGGGATTTAAAGTACAACTTTTCCCGGAAAATAAGGATTTAAAGTACCCTTTAAATCCCTAAAGTGCATAAAATATATTAGTTAGAGACAAAAGGGCCATTTCGACAACTTGTTTTATTTTTGTCTTTCATACTAGATAGATGCAATAATAAAAATGGCTTTAAAGAATCAAGTAGGCTTAAAGACTTTTATAAATGTCTTAGTTAAATTTGGAATTGTCTCAGAAATTTAAAAGCTTATGATATACAGAGTGTTCCATTTAAAAAATTTAATTCGAGCCATTTCTGATTAAACCAAGTGACCGGAAGTAAAAAAATACCAAAAAAATGTTTTATTTTATATTATATTTTGATATGTTTAATACTCTAGAATCTAGAAGTAATTGCTATTTTAATAAATTCGAAGACACCCGCTATATCAGATCTCTTGCTTCGATGCCTACTTTTTGTGTCTTTTACTCAAAATTGTTTGTTAAATAAATTTTGACGACAATATTTTTGTATAAACATTAATTTAATAGACAGGGGCATGTGAAACACATACCAATATGTGTTTTCCTATGTTTTCCTTAAATTATCTGGAAAATATTTTAAGAATGAACAAATGGTGTACAGGGTGCTTCATTAGTGCGTCGGGCTTCTACAGCGCCTTAACTATGAAAGTTAGAGATTTTTCTTAAAGTGGTTTATGAATAAGAGATAAAAGTCTATTTTTGGAAAATATTTTGTTTATAATAACAAGGTTGAGCACCACCTCATTTTTCACGGGATGTTATAAACCATTTGAATCAAAATTTTGGCAATAGGTGGATTGGAAGAAACGGGCCGATTCAGTGGCCACCCAGATCACCGGACCTGACGAAGCTTAACTTTTTTCTTTGGGGTTATGTTAAAGGGCAAGTATATCAGGATTCACCAACAACGGTGATGAATATGCAAGATAGAATAAGGCAGGCATTTGGTAAGGTTTCTCCGCAAATGCTGCGTGAAGTGGAAAGAAACAGCGTGTTAATTTATGCTTAGATAGAAGGCACTTTGAACATTTATTTTAGTTGGTTATTATTACAGTATTTTTGATTTTTTTTTAGCAAATAAATTAAATTATTACCTAAAAATAATTTTAAAGGGCGATATGTGTAAGTAACACAAAATTAAAAGCAGATAGAGACTTTGAGTCTATTACCAAAATTGTTTATTTACTAAAGCTTTATTAGACTAAATAATAATATACAGGATGTTCCATTTAAAAAAAAACGAGAAAAAACCGATTGAATTTTTGACTATTGGGAGGCGATTTTTGAGCACCCTGTATGTCAAAATTAGCTTAAAATTATAAAAGGGTATCTTCTCTACAATCAAATTTGACTCTTTTTGGAGACAGTAATCTTTTCATCGACTTGGGGAAATTTTTTTCCTTTATCGATGTTTTTTAATATTTTTTTAAGAAAATTTAATTTTCTTAAAAACTAATAATTTATTGAGTCTAATATTGTACACATGTATAGACAAACATAAAGGACTCCCAAATATGTAAAAATATTTGGGGTGTTCCATTTAAAAAATTGATCAAATTCTAGTAGGGCAAATTTGAGTACCCTTTTATTCATTCATAAACCACTTTAAGCAAAATCTCTAACTTTCATAGTTAAGGCGCTGTAGACGCACTAATGAAGCGATACAGGGTGTATCATACATTATAATTTTTCTAGTGTATTTTTACGTCCTGAACACGGAAGCGTAAATTATACAGAGTGTTCCTTAAATACATTTATGGCAGTGATTCTTGGACCCATTTGAAAAACAAAACTTCCGATGGACATATGTCCTAAATGTCTTAACTTTTGAGATACAGTGTTAAAATTTAAAAAAAAATCTGTTTTCTTAAATATCCTAACTATCCTTTACCCAATTTTGTTTTAATTTGGCAGTATTTTAAATAACATTGGAGGGTAATTAATCACTTACTTAATTACATTTAATAAGTCCAGTGGCGTCTCGAAAGGCAACTGAAGTAATATTTCAAAAAAACGGTACGCCACTGACTGTGTAAATGTGTGAAAAATTTTTGTACTTTCTTTAGATAAGGCAAATAAAAATACTGCTTTTATGTCTTCTATTTTATTTTTGTATCTTTTTAGTTTAGGAGAAAAAAATAAAATTTACTTTAATGCATATTTTTAGACCATAAAAAGAAGCATTGCGGGATATTTTTCTTTTAAAAATTAGGTTTTATATTTTTTTATTAGTATGTACTTAATTATGTAACAAAAATAATAAATACTTATTTAAATAGGGTTTATGTTTTACCCATCTATTATTGATCTGTAATACCTTAGAAACGGAATATGTTATGGTAGTAATAATACCTGCTATCACACCTAGGGCATTATAAGCGGGCATTATGATAATGCCCGCTTATAATGCCCTAATGCTGCTAATATGGAAATTTTATTGCTTATCCAATTTTATTTCTTTCACAATAAAGATCAAGTTTATACAAAAAGTTTGTTAAACATAATGTATTAAAATAAAATCAATAACTTACCAGTTCCTGAAAATATGCCATTAACCCTTTACTGGTATTCTGTTTTTATTTTACGGAAATGGTATTCTGGGGTCATATTTAACCCCAGAATTAAATTGATTGTAACAGTACATTAAAAAAAAAAGAATGATTTTATCCATTGTTTTATTTCTTTATACATCTATACTTTTAAATATCAAGACAAAAAACTCTTTATTATAAAATAAATTGTTATAACAATATAATAATAAAATAACAAGAAAAAAACTAAATATTACACTTCTCCATTGAATATCATCTAAAACTAATCAGAACCTCTCAGAAGGGAATTTTTTGGGTATCCTTCTAATGTTTATTCATCACTGGAATCCCTGAAACAAAAAACATCACAATTAGACTATTTATAAAAAAATAACAATAACGCTTTTATACTTACATTTGGATTGTGTTGCATGAGTTGCAGACAATTTTCTGAACGGAATGTTGCTTGCAAACGGCTTTCGAACATTTAAAGCATTTTGTAGGGTATTTCCTGTCTTTAGAACGGAGACAAAAAGAACACCTCATTCGTTTTGCAGAATTTTGAGGAACATTAGGCTTGTCTTGGGTAGGAAAAGAAATTTCTAAAACTTTTGCAATTGTAGCTTTTAGTTCACTGGATATTTTATACAAAGTCAGTCTTTCATGTAAATGTTCATTTATTAAGGCTTCTCCTAGTTCAATATTAAATATTCTTCGAGTTTTTCTGTTATCCAAATTTGCAACTTGAAAGATAACAAAAGAATTTACTCGGGAAATATTTAGCATAGCATAAAACACTGTTAAGGGCCATCTACGACTTCTTCTGTTACACGAATAACCCGCACATTTTTGGTCCAAACTATCAACTCCTGTTTTTGTTGAATTATAAAATTCATTAATTTCAGGTTTTCCAGATTGTTCGTTCACTGAATCATCATGGTGCATAGATGAAAGCAGTATAACGCATCTATTTGATTTTGGTACAAAGGATACCAGTGTTCGATCCCCAGTAAATCCGAAAATTGAAGAATTTACTTTTCGTTCTTTATTTGGCTGGAACTCTAATGGTATATCCCTTTTATTTTTCCTTAGTGTCCCTACATATGTAAGACCTCTGATTTTAAGCTCATCGACAAGTTCATTAGAAGTAAACCAGTTGTCACCAGTAACATTTCTGTTTGTATTTTCAATAGGTCCTATGAGATCCAAGACATCTAAGGTAGGAACAGATAATTTCTTTGGATTTCTTCTTTCTACATTTTTGCCTGTATATATAAAAGCGTTTAGAAGATAATGGGTTTTAGCATCGCATAGACACATAATTTTGATGCCATACTTGGCCGATTTACTTTTCATGTACATTCTAAATCTACATTTTCCCCTAAAAGGCACAAGCATTTCATCAACAGTGGCAAATTCGGAACAAGAATAATTAGAGCTGCAATTTTTATTAAATTTCTGAAAAATGTCAGAGATGGCTGCTGCATTATCACCAGCTGAAATTCTTTCAGCTCTACTCTCCACATTGTCAAACCTAATGGCAGTCAAAAGAAATAGGAAACGCTTGAGCGACATTGTTGCCCGAAATATATCCCTACCCTTTCCATTCGTTGCCCACAAAGATGCTGCATCTTCTCTTCCAGATTTAAAGACTCCAGCTAAAATAATCAATCCAAGAAATGCCTTGAGTTCAGACATGCTCAAATGGTTTATAAAATATACATGGTCACTATGATATTTTGCACTAAGTTCTGTTATTTTTGGATTTGTATGTTCTAGAATTGTTTCTAAAATGTCATCAGTAAATAAAAGTCGCCAAGCTTCATAAGGTGTTGAGGGATTAGCCAATCTTGCTTGTCCTTTTAGGCCGGGAAGGTGTGTAACTATATTGTGAGCGGCAGTTCGTACGTCACGTCGTGGTGCATTTTTGCCCATTTATAACGGTTCTTTCCATAAAAATAGTTAGTAGGGGCATTAGGGGTGTTACTTCGGAATTCTTTTTCCTCGAACTCACAGTCATATTCATCCTGGAATACTTCTTGTAAATTATCTTCATGTTCTTCATCTGAAATTTCTAGTTCTGACCCCGTGTCGTGGTTACTGTGTTCGCTACGTGCATCGGATATGATCCTCGTCACTTTCTTCACATCCTTCTACCTGCGGGATATCATCTAGGTCGCTATCATTCATTAATATCTCCTCTAGCTCACGATCAGTTAAAAATTTGCGAGACATTTTTTTCGAAAAGAAAAACTTAACTGGTATCTTGGGGTCGCAGTTGACCCCAGTTGCGTATATTTTCAAAAGAAAGCGCACTGCAAGTACGAGAGTCAGGCACTAACTAAAAGGTTCTTATTCACGAGGCTACTTAAGCGCGCGTGGCAGTGTTGCCAAAGATTACGATTTTTCGTACAATTTTGTGCACTTGGGGCCGCCCATGACCCCGTGATACCAGTTAAGGGTTAAAACGGTTTCGGTTATTTGAAGAATTGCGTTCGCATCTTTCCAAATACCAAATATGCCATACTCCCGATCATACTGTTGCCTTGATTTAACTGGCAAAAGATTTTCGGTCGCTTTTATGACCTTTTCTCTTATATTTTGTGTAATTTCTTCCAATTAGAGCAAATCGTTAAATAAAAATGCCAACTGACTAACTGATAGAAACATCAAAGTCAAACTTAACACCAGTCATTATCTACTTACGTATACAGGTACAGGGGCAACTTATTTTTATATTGCGAATAAATAATGTCATTGAAAAACTTCTTGGGTAAAACATAAAGCATTGTATGCACCACGGGCTTTACTGGACTATAATGCCCATCAGGTCGAAATCTAGCCCTCGGGCTATTATCAAGGGCATTATAGCCCTAGTCACGCCCTTGATACATAAATAGCTATTATATCTAGTATAACAGTTTTAATTAAATAAGTGTTTTCAAAATTTTTTGTTTTTTGAAAATGTTAACACAATGTATCTTAAAAGTAAAGACGTTTAGGGCATATGTCAATATTAAGTTTTTTTCTTTAACTAAGTCCAAGAATCACCATCTTAAATAAAAGCATGTGTTTAGGAAACACCCTGTATACCAGTGAGAAACGTGGTATAAACTTTTGAAGTTATTGCAAACGGCTTAAACAGATTTATAGATAATTTCTTTATTTTGTCCAAAATGAATCGACCTGTATACCTATCTTATACAGGGTGTTTCAACTATATTTATACACAAAATATCTTCGCACCTGTACAGGATACAAAAAGAAACCTAAAATACAAAATGTTTGTTTGAAAACACCAATTTTATTGACAGTATTGGTAAATATACAGGGTGTCTCATTTTCAAGTTTTTTTTTAATGGAACGTATGTTTTGCCAAATATTGCCTCTTTATTTCATTTGATTTAAAAAAAAGCAAGTAAATAATTGGTTTTAAGACACCTTGTATATTTACCAATACTGTTATTAAAACAAGTGTCTTTAAACAAACATCATTTAATTTTTAAGTTTTTTTTAATATCTTTTACCGGCCCAAAGTTATTTCGTGTATCAATAGAGTTGGGACACCCTGTAATTTTTTTTTAATAGACAATTTGTTTTAGTCTTCAGCAATATTGGACAATATCAAAAAAGAATACAGCGCTTTATGGAAGTTCCTAATTGCGTATTGCAAAGAATATAACAGAAAACACATAAATCCTTTCGACGAAATTAGGAGAGCGTGTAAACAAAGACTACAACAGAAATAACTTGTAGCTGTCAAATTATTTTATTTTAAATATAAATAAAATAACAAATGTACCTTTTTTTCTTAACTTTTAATATATTTAATTTATTTAGTTTTAAGTAAAGTATACTATCGATAATTCATTGGTAGGTAACAAGGAAAAAAACTTTTAATAAGGAGCGCTCGATCCCATTTAAGCTTATGTTCGCTAAATTTTGTGACGTAATCTTTTCCCGTAATTCTTTGTTTACAATCGTACTGGAAGGTTTTTTCGAGGTTTGGTGGTATTTTTGCTTTTTAGTCATTGGACTTTTATATATGTTTAGTTTTTATTGTTTATAGGTAAAATGAGTAGTTATTAGTACCTACTGCAGTTACAGAGAATTTTAAAACCTGTAAACAGGGGTCACTGACCTTTCAATATTTTTTACAGGGAATTTACTTTTAAGTCGTTATTAAGGGTAAGATACAATTTGTTTAATATTTTTTTAGAAATTTTATTTTATGGTATGTAAGTATTGGTTTATTTTGTTAGATAAAAAAATATTATGGCAAAAAGGTGACGTCACAAACATAACCTATATTTTCGGACAAATATAAAAAATCGAGCGCTCCTTATAAAAAGTTTATCTTCCTTGGGTAGGTAACAGAATTGACAGAACGTGACCGGACTAGAGTCATTTTTCCGTGTTAACCGTATTCATCGAGTTAGATAGGAATTGGTATTAAAATGTTTTGAACCGTAATAACACTAAAAAACACCTTAGATACTAGGCTACGGGACCAAAACTATTTTAATGCCAAAAGTTACACCCTTTTACCCAAATTTTACCTGATCTCGATATCTTGTCCCATTTAAAAGGTAGGGGGGAGAACTTTGAATATCCTCACTGTATAATCCGTATCGTTTTAGTCCGGTCAAAAATTGGTAAAATGTAATATCAGATAATATTGATTTTTGTCCAATTATGTACATATTTTTTAATTGTTTTATAAAAGGAAAAACTTTTTGCATAAAAAATATTTGTAATTAACTTATTTTTTAATAATTTCTAAGCACATTTATCAACTTAAAAGTTTAATTTAATTATTTGCATTACAAAACCTTATACAGACTAGTCTGCGGTGCTTTTGAAAAATGTAAACAAATTAAATATCGATGGTTAGACTAAACGTCAATAGTAAAAAAGCCACGGCGTCATCAGTTCTGTCTCGCTTTTTAATTATGCCTCTTTTTGTTGCTCTAAACGACGCATTTAGACAGCGATAGTTTATTGCCGTCCTTACTTGTAAGACGCTTGTGGCTTTTTTTCTATTGAATAGATCTTTACTATACAATGTCAGCTAAGTCGAAAGGTTAATGCGTGGAAAAAAGACGGTCTTGGAGTCCTGTCACACGCTAAAGCCGACGTCTCGTGTGCGAAAAGGGGAACGGAAGTGTCAAAGTTTTGAATTTGACTGGTCTATTTAAGTTTTAGAAAGGTCAGGTGGCTAAATAAACCAATTAAACTTAAGGCAATTGACAGTTTTGTTCTGATTTTACGCACATGGAACGCCGGCTTAAGAATCCGGATAGTCGGTAAGCTCTCGTAGGGCTCCATATAATTTTTTATCAGTCTGTCCGGCCGGACTCGGCAAGTGTAAAACGAGGATAACGCGTGTAGAATACCAACAGGCAGAGAATAAATAAATAACTCAGGCATGTAAACAAGCTTACACACACAGTGCTTAGATATGGGGACAAAATTATAAAATTAATATTTTCATAACAACTTATATCTATAATTATATTACAGTAGTGCTTTCTGTATTAGTAGAGCATTGTACCTAGAGGATCTCGACCCTTTTACAGTCCCGAAATCTTCGGAATTAAATTTCTTGAATCCCGGATTTTTGGGTTCAATAAATATTTAACATAACCTAACAAAGCATTTTTAATATAAATATGAGTGGAGTACAATGACATAACATAATGGACCGGCCCTCGCGATCGCTTATTGATTCCAGAGCAGTGCGAGAGAGATGGAGCTAATTACGGCAAGAACGTGCATTTATATTCGTTTACCGTAAGAAAGCAGTTGAATTTAAAAGTGTTTTCTTGTATTCTAAACTTAATTGTGATCGAAATTTTTGACTATACTTGTTGTTCAATATGGTTCACTCATGTGCAGCTATAAATTGAACTGCAAGGTGGAAAAAAGGTGAAACTACGAAATTCCACAGGTAGGCACCACAAAAAGGCACATTGTTTAGATAATATTTTTATTGTTATGTTTAAGTAGATAAAATTTATTATTTATTATTTACTGGTTTTATAAGTTCAATAAAAACCGCATATTATAAAACAAAACTTTTTCAAAAAACTCTAAAAATTTTTGTTTAATTTTTTATTTTTGATAGTTACTTTAACACAAAATATACATTTAAATCATAAAAACTACATTAGACAAAGGATAAATGAATGTTTTTTAATATATATACAAAAAATAGTTTAATTAAAGATTGAAGTAAGCGGTATCTAATTGAGCGGGTGTGAATGAGAAGGAGTAGGGGTCAAGGTACAATAAGCCTTCAGGATGCAGTGCACCACCTAGGGGGCGGTCGTCGGACCTGGGTGGGATGACCCCGAAAGGGTGAAAAAAGCGGTATCTAATAAAAAAACACCCAAGAATAGTAACAAAAATAACTTTACAAGAATTATATAGTTAAAAAATATGCATATAATGTACTAAAAATTCATTAATCTATTTAAAAAAGTCGAAAAAGTTTAACAAATAAGCACAATGTTCTGAAAATATACATTAAACCCCATATTCCCATTTCAATTCCATTACTTGTCGGGCTTTCTTGCCGTAATTAGCTCCATCTCTCTCTCGGACCTCTCTCTCTTTCATTGGCCGCAAATAAATACACAGCAGCAATACGTCGGGGCCGGTCCATTATGTCATTTCATTGGTGGAGTATGTGGTATAACTGATGAAGATGAGAAAATGCTTGTATTTTAAGCAATTTTCGCAATCGAGGAAAGTGACGATAGATAGATTTTATTTTGGATGCTTGAAATCACGGACACAATACATCGATTCAAGCAAAAGGCGCCAGAAAAACGTCGATGCACACGGTGCTTAAGAGTGTGCATCATATGTGACGTCATAGATTCAACAACGCTAATAGTAAGCGTGAAAAGCACGAATAGGACCGCGTGTTGGTACGGTATGAGCGTTGTAATCATAATTCGGACCGCGGCCTTAGTTTTCCTGTCAATTTATCAAGTTGTCAATGCCAATAAAAATAAAAAGTCCGCCATTTTTATTTCTCAGCTGATTTAGGTCAGTTTTATGCGGTCTTACTTGAAGAAAGTCATGTAACAGCGACACTCCGCATCCCGCAAGTTATTAGTATTTTGTATTGAACTATGTTTATTTAAAGTATATTTTGGATATTTTATTTTTTTAATTATAGGGTTTATTATTGCCTTAAGTTTGTTGTACTGTATTACAAATTAAAAATGTTTTAATTCGATCAATTAGAGGTTATAAGAGGGTATATCGATGTTGCAGAAATACAGTTTTGTTTTTATTTTTAAAGGTTCCTAATAAAGACGACTGTAGAAATGTCTTTACCAAAAGAAAGTTTGTATCAAGCTGATTTTTCTATATTTTGATTAGTTTGTGTTTTCTGTTTTATAGTGAAAACTTCTTTTTTGTTCAGATTTTTTTCTATTTCTAAAGAAAGTTTAAAAATTAAAGTTGACTTTTAAATATTTTCGCATTTTTTGTACTCTACCCTCTTGTCTGTGCCCAGTCCCGGTATCCCGGGATTTAAAAAAATGGCTCGGAATTATATCCCCTATTTTTACCTTACTCAATTGTTAATAAGAGAACTATTTTATAGACCGTAAGCTAGATGCAAAATTTTTTCAATTATTTCCTCTCATTCCATAACTCATAAAATGCTTCAAGAGGGTGGTACATAAATCGTTGTGCTCCAGAAAAAAGATCAATATTAAACTTGTGTTTTTTAAATGGAACACCCTGTATATTAGTTTATTTTAAAATTGTATAAGTAAAAATTATGTGAGTATTATCAGCGTTCCTTATACCAAAACTAAAAGGTTTTTAAAATATTTGGGATTTTGAAAGTTTTAATTAATCC